>JABFYK010058257.1:21802-40371 GCA_018849495.1 Termitomyces sp. T123_Mx157 | reverse complement strand
TGCAATGAGAGGCAAGATGACTGGGATGAGCTCCTCCCAGATGCAGAGTTCCAGTACAACAATCATGTTCACTCTTCCACTCAGATGACTCCATTCTTCCTGGACACTGGTTGACATCCTTGCATAGGATTTGAACCTCAAGCACAGCCTTCAGAGAATCACTTGGTGAAAAAATTTGTAGACAGGATGAAAAAGGCACAGGAGGAGGCAAAGGAAGCATTGGTAAAAGCAAAGAAGGACATGGCATGGTACTCAGCTCCTATATACAAGCCTGGAGACCATGTGTACCTGGACAGTTCTAACATAAAGACAACAAGACTATCACAGAAGCTGTTACATTGCCATCTTGGACCCTTTGTGGTGGAGAAGAAGGTGGAGCCATTGGCATAATGGCTCAAGCTCCCTGCAGGCCTTTGTCAACTGCATTTAGTCTTTGATGTAGTCAAGTTGTTCCCAGCTCCAGATGACCCTAACCCTGGCTGTTCTCCTAATGCACCACCACCACTAATCCTAGTGAATAACAAGGAGGAGTATGAGGTAGAGGAAATTCTGGGTAGCAGGATATTCCAGGGAAAGCTACAGTTCAAGATGAAGTGGAAGGGGTATGGCATTGAGGACATCTCTTGAGAACCACAGGCCAGTGTACATGCACCAGCATTGGTTCAGGACTTTTACTGCAGGCACCCCAATGCATCAAAGGCAATTCAAGGCATCTACTCTATCTCAGCAATTGATCAAGCAGTCCACAACTTTTTCTACCCAGTACATTGAGATGCCACATGCTAGAGGGGGGGTGATGTCAGGAGACTGTTCATACCAGACCCTCTAGTTTGTTTCCTTCATTCCCAGCCTGCTTTTCATCTTTGTCCTCCCATCTTCTAGTGACAAATACCTTCAACCAAGGGCTATCCTTTGATTATATTCTCATGTGGTCATGTGCTGTGAGTCCAGAGATTGAGGCCATTTATGGTAGATTTCCATTTTTGGTACAATCTCCAGAGTTATGGCAATTGCCAGAGTTTGCACCTTTGGGTTAGGGTTAGAAGGGCCAGGAAGCTCCTTAGACTTGTTCTCTTTGGATCTCCCTCTGCCAGGTGAGTAGTTATGTCCATAGACCCTGTACAAATACTGAATAGACTTTGGATCTTCCTCTGCCAGTCATGTGACTTAGCCACAGCCTCCAGAGGTTGCCCTTACAGTGCTTGCTTGAGGGGTTCCATTTACCCCCATCACTCCCTCCTGAAGAGTACCTTGACACTCTTCATCCTTCTCCAATAGGGATAAGTAATCAGCAGGCAAACTCTTGATTGCCTGTACATCCTCCTTGTCCTCCACATCCTCCACTGTGGCCCACTTGGTGCCACCATGGAGTCAATGTGCCTCATCATGGTGCTTCTCCACTATATAAAAGCATTGGAGATGTCCATCAGTCTCCTCCAGGTTTAGCTGTTAGGCTGGAGTTGCCACTCTATTTACCACTACCTGGTTCTTCTAAAAGTCCAGGAGGACATTATTTGTCCTCATAAATGGTGTTCCTCATCCTCCGTTTCACAAGTACAATACTTGTTATCATATGTCTTCAAGTCAACATACTCCTCCTCCTCACCCTGGACTTCATTGGACTTGTCTGCATATTCCACAGTATCAATGATGTCAGGCTCATGTGCCACCATCATATTAGGTAGCTTATGTTGTCCTGGTCTGTTATAAATCTCACCCAAAACAAAGTCGGAGGAGCCGCAAACATCGAATTGATATTCGACGACCCCACAGGACATTATAAACCATAAAAAGAAGTCAGGACTTTGATCACGCCTTTATCAGACTCGTCTCATGCACAAGATTGTTAAAACCTGGAACTAAGACATATCATTACATTGCCCAAGAACCGCGATAAAACCAAGCTTATGTATGATTGCACCGTTTCTTCATCAATATTCCACCAATAGATGAAGAATGTCGTTACAAGGTTTGAAGGTCGACGATCAGGAAACCGGCAATGATGCAACATCGTGGCGAATCGGAGGTTGCATACACTGATCGAGGAAATGTTTGTAACAGGTGCAGGGACCATGGCTTGCAGTGTAGTAGGATACGACACATAATTTTCATCACAGCTCTGTAGCGCCGGCAGCTCTACTGATTCTACTGATGTGTCCAAAGAGAGCAGACTGGTTCCAAAGCTGATGAACGGTAGGTACACCTTTTCGCCATTTCATGACTACGGACAGTCTTTTAAAACAATATCAGATCTTAATGACAATAGGACAAGATCCGAATCAAGACATACCGACAAACTTGAATAGAATCAATCATGTAGAGCAGCTATCTCGACTGATGAGCTATCGAGGCAAGTCTCGAAGGAGTCCTGATACGCCGCTAAAATAGTTTCGGATCAACTAGAAAATATTGAGGACACAATTTCTTCCAACCTGGAGTCTTCGTCTGTGCTCGATAACGAGCAACGATCTCGCGGTTGTGTGCAATAGCCGCTAGTTGTGCATGTTTAATAGTGCCTATAAAACACTGATGAGATTCAAAACCAACCAGCAATCAAGACGAACCGGAAACATGAATGACATGGGGTATATATCGTGTTCCTTCGATAGAGGACAATAGTGTAATGGATCCCCAAGCAATCTTATGATGGTCTCTCGCCACTCGTATAATGCATACGTTTGTAGTCGGCGAGTAATATTTTACTGTCAAACAGTGAGGCGCGTCAAAACACGAGAAAAAATGCACGTACCCGTCAAACAGAGCCCAACAGATCCCCAGCCCGTATCACCAAAATTGCTGATGACACTTTGCTTTATGCCAGCCCAAATATGTTTTCCCTCGAGAACTGGAGCATTGATTTGACCGACTGGTATGAGTTCTACAAGAAACCAACGATTCTTGTTATACTTTCAGTAGTTTAATGGTACAAGAGACTCAGACAACTTGACCTTGAATCGCACCATATGCTACTTCATGTGAATTCTCTGGTACTTGTAGGTCAGGATTAGAAACACAAGTGACCGACGGCTCCCCGCACCAATTGGCTATTATGTAATAACTTTTATCTAAAGAGTCAGTTACTGCCACCTTAAGCTTCTATCGTCACATCATGTCTACTACTCCTACACTTAGACTCAACGCAGCTGACGACACTATCAAGTCGGTGACGATCTCCAAATCATCCAAGGCAGAAGTCATCCGGCAATTCTCTCTAAACCTCAAGGTACGTTACCACCAGTGACTTCTATGATTTTAGCGCTCATCGACTAGATGTGAAGGCTGGCCAGGCAAAGGTTGATATAAAAGGGCTTTCTGAATCCATTGACACACATTCGGTTTGCGTATCTGGGCTAGAAGAAGCTCGTCTTTATGATGTCGTTTGTACCATCGGTGTCGGCAAAGACATGTCTTATGCGCCCGACAGTCCCTCAGAAATCATTGGATTGCTTCGAGTTAAGAAGCATGCGCTTGAGTGAGAAACGCGTCAGAGAGCACGAGGCCGACCTTCTTGTGAACTATGCTAAGACGTTGTCGGGTGAACATGTCCTGCCAACTCAGGTGAACACCTTTCTTGAAAGCTTTGTGGAGCAGGATCGTAAGAATCTAAAAGATATAACATTCTCGGCTAGTTCTCTTGGGTTACTAGCATTAATTAATAGGATTCATAGATCGCTGAACTGGATGAAAATATCATTGCTCTTGGTCGCCAAATCGAGCGAGAGACTGAAAATGGTAGTGTCCAAGGCAAAGTCATTATCATTCTAGGCACGGACAATCCTAGCGTTGTTGACCTTAACCTGACATACAGTATGTATATTTTGAGCGGCGTTCATTACTCAACATACTGACTTACTAGTCGTTGGCAATGTCTCTTGGACACCTACGTATGAGTTGTACGCGAAAGCTGAGAACGGGAAAACTCTCTCCACTGTGGCGCTCCATTATTGTGCACGGGTCGTCCAGAGCACAGGCGAAGATTGGACTAACGCTTCACTAACACTTATGACCAGCTCCTCCGACACAATCGCCGAACGCATTCCACAACTCACGCCAGTTAAACTTCTACCTATAGCTATCTTTAGTGCTTTTGGTGCCTGGCAGATACCAAAGACAGAGAGGAAGTAACGGTGTACAGAGTTGACCAGGAGGTTGGGAAAGTTGCGTGGGAGAAGCAGGTTGATGGGAAGGGAGGAAAGGAAGAGGGCAAATTCATGTGGAAGCGAATATCAAGGCGAAGGATGGAATCAAATTGGAGAGTCAGTGAGATTTAAAATCGCCTGCTGATGTCACATATTGGCGGGAAGTTATGGGGGACTGACTGTATTGCCACTTGCATATACCTCTATTCACCGTTGTGTAAGATGCTTTGTAGTTTTGGCCCATGGGACATACATACTGAATGAACTGTAATTTTGTTGTTTATTGATACAACTAGTTTGCGGCCTAATTGATTTCTCTGCACATTTTCCGCCCAAGTGCTTGTGCTGCCTTGACTTTTCTTCACATTCATTGCCCGCCAAAGTTCATAACTACCTAGCGAGGTGTTGAATGGGTTTTGTACGATCCGCGGCAGTCGTACTTCCCCAAGATATGAGATCAGATCTTATATCCAGAGATAGGCTTGCTCCGAAGCTATGTTATATGTGCCGATCAACCACTTCTAACTCAATTCGGAGCAATGAATCACCGAATTTTACCCCCACTGTCCGTCCGATCTGTCAGCACTGAGTAAATTGTGCTTCTATTGCTATAGAAGGATGAATGGGTCAGCCGAGCTTCGATAAGCCACTCATTGTTACTGGCACATCGTGGCGCAGTATTTACAGTATATATGGTTTTGTGAGTGAAATTTTGAAAATTCCAAGATGCGTCTCCGTAAGCACAAATCAACATTTGTTAAGGTATGTACTAGGTTGTCTACATTGTCAATCTAGATGATAAATTATTTGGTTTCAGGGCGCAAACGCAAGGTCGTTAGTAGCGTGTATATGCTCCGGCTGTTGCTGCGCAAGTCGGGCAAAGGCTGTCAATGTGCGGAGCTAAAGATTCCAAGTTTATCAGAAGTTCATTTCATTCCTGACGGAGAATCGCACAATACTGTTCAGGATACAAACGACTGTATCGGATGCACAGCGTCAAGGGTTTGGTACAATAAGACGAAAAAAGGTAGATAGAAAGCAAGATATTAGCGTCAGAAGAAGCAAGAAGAAGAGAAAACGCACTACTGCGCACATGTGCGAGTGCATGCAGGAGGTTGGCAGTCTGGAGGATGATAGGGACTGAACTTGCAATAACGACTATAGCAAGCCACCTTGAAGGTCGAGATGTTAGTCCAATGCTCTTCTGAAAATATCATTAGATTGCACTACAGTTGTGTCTGGCTATGGAGACAACGTTGACGCAGGTGGTGAGAAAGGCCATAACTAGTGCTGCCGTGAATCTACTTACAAGTTGCAAAACATGTCCACAGCGGCGGTAACAATTAGCGACCCTAAGGAGAAGGATAAATGATGTGGATAATTTCAAGAAAGTGGGATCATTTACTGGCGGATTCGACACATTTCCACTAGCTTGCGTGAGATTTCAAAGGGTTGATAATGCTAGTCAGAGAAGATGGGAAACAGTCGCTAGAACCTCAGATGTTTATATACTTTACCGCCAGTGACTCGGAACGGAAGGAGGTTTGATGTTTGATTGTTTGATACAAAAATCCAATCAATTCGATGAATGCGCTCAGATTGGCGGCTCGTGTGGCAGGCTGAAGATGTTTGCGAGGGATGAAAATGAGTGCAGTTGGCGGTGTCTTGCGATGGCGTTTCTAGATTGTATGTGGATGTAGCATCACTCAATATCATAAGGAGATAGTAGCCACTTGATACAGTGCCGGCAGCTAGCAGGCATGGCGACAAATATGAGTCGTTGTTCGGGTCCAGATACCCAGCATTGAGATGACCAGAAAAAAATACTTGAAAGCAGAATTAAGTCACGATAGTCCATGATAGGTTTATTAAGAAAGGATGTAAGAACCGTCGCTTAATTGCGATGGTTGTGCCAACACTAACTCAGAGCTTTTTCTCATGCCCTGAGCCGTGCGCGATACTAGTATTCATGACCTCAGGCTTGAAAGGAAATCCAGGCATCGCAGCGAGGATAGCAGTTTCAGTGCATCATATAGTTGCTGCAATGTGTTCGAACCATTCATCCAGTTCCCTAAAGTGAACACAAGGGGACTCGAACGCTTTGCTTTGGAGCTCATCAAGTCAAGAGGGTTTCCACAAAATGATGTGATATGGTTGATATGGTCAGTGAAAAGTTGTGTTACGTAAGGGAGATCGCGAAATTTGACTCCTGTTTGATTGGAAGTGTTACTGAACCAAAGCGCTACTGATATCTGCTAGGGCCTTTCATGTTTCTCTGATGGTGAAGAAAGTATCAGCCGCACAGAAGAAGCGCGGAACTCCCACAAATGGAAAGGGAAAGCAACCGAAACATTTCTTGAACCAAGATGTATGTTTCTTTATCTGAAATTCTACTGTAAATTTCGAGGTGATAGTGGATACCACCTAGGCAGCTTTGGGTCTTGCAGCTGTCATAGCAGAAGCTCAGGAAGAGAAATCGCTGAGCAAAGCCACAAAGAATTACCAACTACAAGTGAGTTGTGAGCGCGCCTCTGACAACTCGAGTTGCAACGGATGCTCAGACGCACTCAATCTCATTTAGGCTGGGCATTCTCACGGAGTTGATCAAAAATCCAAATTATCTGTATCAAAAATGAAATTGGTCAGTGTTACGGGTCAGAACCACGAACCACCTCCATCTCTATGTCTTCCCACACGTTAACCCTACATGTATGACAGAAAGAAACGAAGGCTCTACTTGCTGCACAACGTGCTCATCATAAGAAAGAAAAGACCAAGATCAAGAAACAACGCGACCGAACATCCAATGAGGCCGGCAGCATCGCCTCAGAAGGTCCTCAAACACGTAAGAAGGTATCCTTTGCTTAGTCTGGTCTGCGGCCTCATCAATATCACGACTCGAATATGTGTTCGGCGTTCAAGGTTCACAGCTAATGTATATAGGAACTTGGTTCATTGCTATCAATAACTTGAAAACATCCGCGTTCGGCCCTAATAAGCCTAGATAACTCCGACGCTCCTAATAGCGCACTGGCCAAAATCGTGCTTCGTGAAACCTTCAGGTTTAGGCAAAATGTCCTGAGTGACACGATCATTAGCGCCTTTGATACCCACAAGAATAGAACGATACCCGATCAAATATTGCAGTGGGTATGCCTAGTGTTACACAGGCGTTCGGTGAGTCGACGACGGCACCGACGTGACTCTCAATGGGTGCTGCGGAAAGGAGCAGATAGGCTTGTTCACGCGCTAAAACAATAATGGTTATTATCCTTCCACCAAATATTGTAAAAGTGTGAAACGATCTCACTGTAACCAATCTACGCGATATATCAGTATTCCTCTCTCAACGAGATCACATTGATCGGCTAACCTTGCCAAGGTAGGTAATAGCGTTCAGTGCAGCCTGTTTATATGCAACCGTCGCATCCATGTTGTACTGCTTTCCATCTCCGTGGACATCGACACTGATACCCTCGAACACAACTTGTTGGGCGTACTTAGGGTCGACAGGAGAAGGCTGCAGCGGATCAGGTTAATAATAGGCAACCAGTTGAGGGGTAAGATTTATACCAAAAATATAGGATTCATCAGCTCAAACTTTTCAACACCGCCCTTGATAATGCTAGTCCTCAACGTTACGATTCCAGCCATCTCTATGGCTCCGCAAAATGACATCTCTCCCTAGATGAAGCATCAGGCGATGAGTCCGAACGATGCACGAAACGGACCTCACATCACCTTGAGAAAAGTGCAGGTCTCCGACTGAGAAGTTGGCTCCGGGGACAAAGACCGGTAGGTAAACCCTCGAACCCCTGGACGACGATTAAGAAAGCAAGCAAGCTTTAAATCCACGATGGTGAGCATACTTTGAAAGATTCTTAATCTATATATAGGCATTGAGTGATTACCACCCACGCCCAGGATGTGGAGGCGTACATCACAATTACCACCATGCTCACGCCCGGGAATAGTCCTTGCACCCTCGCTCGCAATCTGGGCCCTCAACTCCTCAGGAAGATCTTGGCCAATGTATGCGCCCTGAGGATCGGGGGCATACGCGACAGGGGGAACGGAGTCAGCATGCTGCGCAATCAGGCCGGTTTCACGTCCATTCCACTTCGCGAGCAGCTCAGCGGAGGGCGCAGTGCCGATGATGCCGGGATGAGAGATCCCGGCGAATCGTACGCCAGGGATGTGCCTCGAAGTAGCATAGATACCTTCCATATCCCAGATGGCTTTGGCAGCGTGGCTATCGAATTCCGTGGCTATAATTGATTGTAGATTTTCATGGAGATGACAAGTATGGAATGGAGGCTTACCAAAGAGGCCGCCACCATTCTCAAGCTCAAAAATACCAGTGAATCCCCATGGCATCTTCTCAAAATAGTTGACTAGTTCAAATCAATCTATCAGGTTGCTGTTTGTCTCCGAGCAACACTCACCGTCAAGAATTTCGATGACAAGGCAGTCTCCTGGCTCAGCACCCTCTACTGCAATTGGCCCAGAGAGGTTATGGACTTTATGCAGGTCGACGTCCCGGACGTCATCGGCATCTGTAAAACCGGGTATCATGAATCAAGCCGAAAGAAAGCATCAAAAATATACACAGTCATTGTTACCAATTTGACCTCCTGTCCAGTCTGCGGGGAAACGATAACACTCAGATGCTGGTCAAAAGGATACGTTTGAAGTGTCGCTTACCGACGCATTGAACCTTGAAGATCTGTCGTTGCGTCAACAGGGAGTCAGGTCAAGGGAGATCGTGTCTTGAAGGAGGGAACACTTTCACCTCACCGGGATTCACCGTCACGTAAGCAGGAATATCTGGGCTTCACAGATACGTCAACTTGAAAGATACCAAAAGCATGCTACACAGTCGACATACTGCCAACGGTTATGGAGACCCTAGATAACGGTGTTCGGGTATGAAATAACGAGCCAGAGGTCGCCGTACCTTTTGGTTCTCTGCAATACTTGGATTTGTCATATAAGTTTTGTAAAGCCTTTGGTCGAGAGACACAACTTACACGAAGGGATCAACCTGCCCAAGGTTTATCACGCACTACTCCTAATATTAGTATTTATCACCTCCAACATACCTCAATCAAAGTAGGATACGCTTTAGAATTCGCAGCAGTCTGAGCCATAAAGATTACTCAAGAGTTCTTTGGATAGTGAGATAATACCCACCTAAGTGCTTTTATATACCACATGATTACGTGGGAGTGTTTGAGCTTTATCTTTTCCTGATATATTGTTGGCCAGTCATGAGGCCGTGACAGTGAAGCTCGGCGCTCGACAATTAGCTCCAAGTGGAATGAAAATACGGGAATAACAGAATATCCTATCAGAAGCAAATGACATTGTCGTATGACCTTCAATCTGTGGTGATAAGATTACTTCTATAGAAAAGGTTGTGAGGATTAGGTTTAGCCTTTTAGACCAGTCCTTGACATGTAGGCGTCGTTCGAAGGGGTTGACAATAAGTATCGAATCTGATAGTGTTATAGATCGGCGCCATCTCCCAATATCTGGCAAGCCAAAGGAGACATCATTCGAGGATCGCACTTCCATCCCGACCGATTGAACCGTATTGTAGTCGATCCATGAGATGCAGCAAATCTGCAGTTTCAACGATCGGTAGCAAATCTTGTAGACATCGTCATTGTAAGTGACTTTTAACTTGATGTTAGAGATGAGGAAATCCGAGTGAACGCGATTACCCAACATATGCACACATAACTGGCAAAAGACTCAACGGCGAAGGGTTGCAACTCGCGAAGTTTGTAGTCAGTTAGATTCGTAACCAACAAGCATTTCGGACTTGCTTTCGTGGAGGGGTCGGTCACCGGTTTAACATTCTGCGATCCATGGAAAGTCCTCTCCAATTCTGAAGATATTTGGTGGTTAGTTGGGGCTCAAATTTTCGGCGCAGATACATGTTGAACTTGAACTTGAAGTACAAAGAACTTCACAGCCCGCTTCTTGGCTTCTTCTGACTTGTAATGGACTTGTAAAGAATGATCAAATTTGGATACGGAGCTGCCAGTGTCAATGGTATTTAGGTATCCTGGATATGCGCGGGCCAGAATCAATTCTTTCCAGTTGCCACCGTATTTATACCATGAAGAGAGGGTCTTTGAATACAGGAAAGGCAAAAAAACCGACTATGGTAAACAAGCCGACTAACGACACTTCTGACCCGGGTACTTGTCCGAGTCTAGGTATCATCGATTTTCATTAACATCACACATCGCGGCTGACGGGCTCCGTAGAAGACGTTAGGCAATTGAAACCAGCAAGTACCAAGGGTACTCATTCAGCCGTTGCTTCATCTTGTTCAGCTAGGTATTTTCTCTCCTCAACCTGATGACTCATTTACTAATTCCTGATTTTTTACAGGATTAGGTCGAGTTGTCGTCAAACTGCCCGCAGAAAAGTTGAATGTGCCCAAGTAGCAACTTCGGTATATCTCTGATCCTTTTCATGTCTGATAGTATTTGTCGAAAAACAGTGCACCAAAGGACTTCGTCATTCTGGACCATCAGGTATCCGTCTGCGATTCGAAGATCATGGAAGACAAATTATACAATGCCAGAGATATCATATTCAAGAACGTACATCCCACTTCAAATAATGAACTCACAGATGGCCGCAACACCCTGGTTTGAATGTCTTTTCCAAGTGGAGAAGGAAATACGCATACTTATCATCGTTTCCTCCTTTTCCTGCGTCCGCCCCTATGTCCTACGTTGACATGTCTCTACTCAGAGCCCGACGCCAGGGGAAGCTTCGACCCTACGGATTCGACTGCGCGTATAAATTCTGCACTAATACAAATTGCGACGCACTCCTTTCCAGGATCCTCCAGTATAGCATTGAAGAGACAGAGCCTCTGTAGAGGTTGTTGCAGGATAGCCTTCGACATGTCAAGGAGATCTAAAATGCTAATCTGGAGTCACTTCCTGCATACTGTTTTTGGCTTTCGAAGGCGGCGGCGATGCTGACTAGGATGAACAAATGGAGCAATGCCACGAAATATCTGGCCGTGATGCAAGTATGGCATAGCGCAAAATTTGGGACGCCGTACCCATAAATTAGCGTACTTACTATCTTTAGTTTCATAAGGTTCAAGAAGTAGGTACTATCGTCGACACTGACTGTATCAGTAGGTCAGTTTCAGCTGAAGAAGGCAAAGTGCACGGGTACTATGACTACGTCAACTATTCCTTTCAAGTTCTAGTGGGAAATTGTCTATAACTAGAGCGAGATATCGTAGATTCAAACATACTATGTACAGATCCAATGAAGAACCAATGAAGAAAGGCACGACTTTCAATTACTGAACCTTTTAGGACAACTTTCATCTCCCTCTAGGTGAGTTACTTTTTGCACAGGCTTCTCGAGTGATCCCAGTCTTTTCTATTGTACACATGTCGGCTGAGTTCAGCCGTTAGTCGGGCCAACCAGGGCTCCCTTTGCCTGGCTGCGAGTGTTTGTCTAATGGTTAACATATTGTCATCCCTCTTAGCTCAGTGGTAGAGCGCGTCACTAGTATCAAGGTGGATCATGACGAGGTCAGTCGTTCAAGTCGGCTAGAGGGAACTGTTCGTAAGCATCTGAATTATTTTGTCTCTTGTCGTGCATAAATTCTGGACTATGGAACTCCACTTGCGATCTTATGTAATCGATTTTTGACAATTTAAATTTTCAACTCCAATAGGGGCGTGGCCAACTACAACCAGATTGCATCCCGACATAACTAGTCAGTGATATTCCTTGATGATTCTGTCATCCAACTTTTGTCACCTTCAACAACCACATCGTCACATCCCCTTACATACAATGTGTCACCTCAATGTGTCAGCTTCCGCTTATAGGAGGCTGCTTGCAAAGACTCCCCACATCCATTTGATTCTCGATTTCACGATGACGCACCTTGTTGACCTCCTTTTCATTTCAAGTGGGTCGATTGTGACTCGTTCTCATCAAAGAAGCTATGTCTTCGCCACCACACCCTAAGAATTACTGTGGCGCTTTCCAAATATGTCTCTAGGCCCCTTAACAGCTAAAAGACATATAAACCCTCCATGTTCGGGGCTGAACTTCATCATCTAAATCCACTCCCATTGGATCGAACAGCACAACACAACACACCAGGTTACAATGAAATTCCCCGTCCTCGCACTCACCGCCGTCTTTGCCCAAGTGGCGCTCATCGCCCCGGCCTTTGCTGCTCCTACCTCTCAGGTTAACACCTTGGATGAGACTAGTGGGGCCAACATCGTGGACGAGGTTAGTGCCCTTCCTTCTTCGCCTCCTACCTGAAATTAAACCATCATGCATAGCGTGGATTACCTGACAACTATCGCCCTGGCTCCTGGGATGGCAACTACTATAACCACCCCATATGGGCCAAGCCCCACCACCCCACATGGAGAGGTCCCGGACACCCTCGTCCCCACTGGTGGAAAGGTCCCGGGCATTCCCGTCCCCACTGGTGGAAAGGTCCCGGACATCCGCGTCCCGCGATCATCATGGTGATCACGACCATGGTCACCATGGCCATCACCATCACGGGCATCACCACCACGGTCATCACCACCACGGACATTTTGACCACTAAATGCAGGCGTTCTCCCTGCAGATTCACATTTCTTTAATGGTCTTGTGTAATTTCATTCTACTTTCTTATTGATTCAGTCCCCTTGCAGATCTACATTTCTTTAATGGTCTTGTGTAATTTCATTCTACTCTCTCGTTGATTTATAAATACACTTTGGTTCACATTTTTCATGTTGATTGTTTTGAATAAAAGCACCTCCATAAGTCCAGACCATAAGTACGCGGCATATGGCCTTGGACGCACTGGTTGAACGAAATTGGAGAAACTCAAAAGTATCCATATCTTTGCAAATGGTATGCAAGGAAACAAGGCACATGCTGCACCCATATTTTTCCATCTACCAAATTGCAACTGGACATAAAAATATGGACATATCAGAACTCGGAAACAAAATAAACAAAGTGGGCAAACTCCCGGAAAACGCCTCTACTCTTCCCTCTGTCCGTATCATACAAAAGTATTTTCTCCCTCAGCATAAATCAGAGAATATAAATAAAACATACATACAAACGGATAGCTCAAATAGGTGTATAAAACTTCGCAAGTGAACCTCCAAACCTCATCACTGGGCTCTTGTGACAAGAAATCGCTCCCAATTACAATTAGAATACGCCACTGTCTGAAACTTCGTTACCTCCCTGCATCTCTCTCAGCCTACTATGCCGTAGCCCTGGTCCCGGTATCATTGTTTCTTCTTCCCGTTCCCATGTTCATGCTCATGTCCAACGTTGTATGGATTCAAACGCGAATGCGAATGATGCAGACATCTCCTCCGAGAACGCTCTTTCATCAGTTTTTGTGTATAACTTATTACGGTGGTTTTGTGATACGATGAGGGCAAGACGACGAGAAAGATAAAGGAATTGAGGTGGAAGACGATGAGCTGGATGGAGTACTGGGCTGAGAAAGCACTATAGCTCAGCAAGCGCTTCGGCGCTCATAGTTGAGTACCGCTTGAGTAGCAAGCGACGTTAACGTGGTTGAAATGCTGTGTAATGAAGTATGGAATTGACGTATGTATATCTGGCCGACCGGCCAAGCACCGTACGCGTAATACACCTGTAGTGTCTACAGCGAGGACACTAACCATAACAGACGGACGGAATGCTTTGATATCACCTTTGAAGTCCCGAACGGACGCGTCGGTGAGAGTCTTGACGCGCCCATACCCTGATGGAGACCATGATCAGTTCGACAACGTACTCGAGCACGTGAGCGAGAAGGAGATAGACAAGGTAATTATCACACGTAAGGTAATGGACGAGGAGAGCATGCACAGCGCCTACGGGTGCTGAGGTTGCCGTGAGTGATTAAGACGCCCTTTGGGTCACTGGTACTGCCACTGGTGTATGATGCAAGCCATAGTGTTCGCTTTTGGCCGTTTTGCCTCCAGTGCCTCTGTATGTTTGCTTTTTCCAAGCTCGCGTAAGTCGTCGATGGTATAAACCTTGACATCACGAATGTAACGAATCTGTTCCACGACTGCAGGTTTGGCTTCACCGTCGCGCAGGACGTATTTGACGGTGAGCGTTGACTAGGACTTTTTTCACCGTGGGGAGCAGGTCGGCATTGGTGAATATGCCGATACCAGCTCGTTCAGAGCTCTTAAGTTTATTCTTCCTCGCAGCGGCGCAGTGTACGAACCATTCGTACCCTTGAGTACGCCAGTTTTTGTACGCGTCGTCCGTAAGCGGAATTTCAAAATATCGTAGGAAATTTCCTCCGAATGCCGACGCCCTTAATGCTGCCCTCGATACTGCCCTCACTGCGCCTCACAGCACGCAGATGGCTGCCCACGACGACGACGACGACGACGACGACCCGTGCTTTCGCCGCCGCAGCCTCTCGTGACCAGGCCACCCTCGACTTCGCCATGGGTGAGCTTGGGCAGGCAAGGGCCTCGATGCAAGCCGCCAACGTTCCCTCTATCCCCGAGCCGACCAAGCCAACAATAATTGACATCCCCCCCGCCGAGGATCCCCTTCTGCACTACGTGACCTCCCATCTCATGCGCCACGGCCATCGTGCGCGTGCCTCCCGCACCGTCTCTAATATCCTCCTCCATATACACGCTTGGACCCGTGCACCGCCGCTTCCTATACTCAGGCAGGCGATTCTGGATGCAGCGCCCGCGGTGAGGACGCTAAGCCATAGAACTGGAGGGAAGACGATGTTTAAGCCAATAGCGCTGGCAGAGAAGAAGAGGATGTTTTATGCGTTGAAACATATCAAGGACGCGAGTAGGGCGAGGCCAGGGAGGACGATTGAGGAGAGGATGGCGAGGGAGATGATTAATATTGTCGAGGGAATCGCAAGTGAGGCGGTGAAGACCAAGAGGAAGATGCATGAGTTTGCAACTGTTAATAGGTTCGCTGACTTGCTTTTTTTTTCTTCGTTGGATTCTTTCTAACGAGCTTTTCTCGCAGGGGTAATGCGCAGACTCGCATTTAATTCAATTCTATGATTTCTCATCTGTGGTTGACATCCGTTCACCCTTCCATAAAAGTGTGTATCTAGCCTCAGAATACGCCTCTACCTGCACCACGCCACACCTACAGCTGCTCCCTACGCTCTATATAAATTCAACCAAATCTACCATCTAATTGAAGTCAAAGCTTTCGCTACCATTCTGAAAGAACAGGCGTAATGTCACAGCTGCACTAGCATTGTCGACAGTTTTGACTTGAGGTGCCAGATCACTTTCATTTGTGATACCGCTTTGGCTTGGACCTACTATCACGTTGAGGTTTTGTGTCACAACAACTGTCACTTTGGGTCCAGTTCTTGGTGTGCTTGGATTGACACGGAGCTGAGATACATGTACACCACTGACAGTGCTTCAATCGAGACCAAGAAAAGCTCGGGTTCAGTATAGAATTGGCATCCGCGGCCAGAAGGTTGATCGCTAGGTCAGCCTGAGAGTCAATGGCGAGCCACCCTTGTACCAAGTTATAATGTCTTCAATTTGGTTTGAACTTTGGCATTGAATCACTAAATAGCAATATCCGTATTCAAAAACGCGAGTGTGTCACATACACAACGAGAATTCCAAAACATACATAGGCAAAATTATCAGGAGTATAACTTCGATTTCAAATTGACTCGGAGGCTCACAACGCCACGATTAATTACTTGTGCGAATTAGTCTGTTGACAAGTCAGATCGACAGAAGAGACAGACAGAAGACCAAAGACACACATAATACCTCCTCAAAACCTGCGAAGAGAAACTTGAGCTCGGCATCCAACCAAACAAAACAGTCTCCATCTTCCTCTGCTTCGTCCTCACTAGAGTCGCTCCAATCATAGCTATCTTCCGCATCACCGAGGTACGCCTCCGAATTATCAAATGCGAAGCTCGGCCAACCCCTATCGTCTAATAAGTAGTAAGCCCCAGCTGAACATTGAAATCAAGATCGTAAATACCATCACACGACTCGGAATCTTCAGAATCCTCAGTTTCATGATCGACGAACTCGAAGGATGCTACGGTCTCAAAAGCCATCCGCATCCGATCCCACTCGTGTGCCCAAGCATCTACATCCCTCGATGAGGACGAGGACGGGGATGGGGATGGGGATGGGGACGGAGAGCGCAAGAGCGGCGACACATACCTCGCCCTACTAGTAGTCCCAGTCCCGCTGCACGCCCTCGCTCGCACGGAATCAACATCCCCCATCGGGCTGAACAAGACAGACGGCTGGTTAGCCCAGTCGTACACCGAGTTACCAGCCCCATCCCCACTCATAGTAGCTTCAGACTCAGTCTCGTCTGAAGGCAAGGTCAGCTTGAAGGGGAGAAGTTGCGGGAGCTTGATGGGCATTGGCATTGGCATTGGTGGTGAGAGTGGGCGAGCGAGGGAGAAGGGGCGCGAGTCGTTCAGAGCGAAGGGAACGTTGACAATGAAAGAAGCTGTGGGACCTGCGTGTCCGAGCGGTGTGGAGGGGAACGTGAGGGGTTTCGAGTCAACCCTGGGTACGGGCAATGGTGGGCGGGTGAACACGGGGGTCCAGGGTCGAGGACGAGGTTTAAGGTGGTCATCCGAGTTGGTGCTAGAGCCCGAGGCGGAGTCAAAAGTGGAATTGGGGTCAATGTGGTCGGGTTGCTTGGGCCGCGGTTGGAGTTTCCGTGGAGTACGCGTCAACCAGAGACGGCTGAGGTCTAATTTAAAGGCGTAGAGACTATTTGGGAGCTGTAGCCTGGGTTTTGGTAGTGGTGGCTGTTTTTTCATGTGGTTGGTTAGGACGTGAACAGAGGTGGGCGGTGGGAGTGTTGAAACTCACCACGAAGACTGGGTAGTCGCGGAGGATGAGTGGTGGGAGGGGCAGGGCAAGAGACATCGTTGGATATGTGTGGTAGAATACAGCCAGACAGATAAACGGGGTGAGAAGACAACGGAGAAACACTGAAGGAACCGAAGCTTTTATGAAGCCACGATTGTAACCCGTGGTTGACACTCCCACTGTCTACGAATATCTCGTACCCATTGTAGTTTGGATCACGCAGAAGAGCGGCCAGTTTCCGAGGATGGATAACAATTGTGCATGCGCGCGCCGGCCAAAATGAGACAATGAGAAAAAAACGAGAGGAGATCGGCCACACATTCGAGTCAAAATCCCGGATTGGTTTGTGGTCTAGTGTCAAGTCCGTGCGCAGGTCATCGTACAAGCCAGAAACAGAGACAGTAAAGATATGATAAACAAGGGTCCGTTGTACATAAATCCAAAACAGATGCGAGATGAGATTGAACGTTGATGTTAAAGTTGTCTGAAGCCGTCTGCTGAGAGTAGAGTTCGAAGCACAAGTATGAGATATTCTCAGGTCGCAAACGTCGGAGTAACATTGGGTAAAGAGGGAAAAGGTATGGACGATCGATGTAGCGACGTGTGCTGAACTCGGAAGATGGCAAACAACTTCGACTAACCTGAGCCGCGAACGGTTAAACGGGGACATGACCGCTCAGAGATGAACCCAAATTTGTTCTCTTGCGTACAAAATAGATTGGACACTGTGGGAGTTGAACCCACGACCTCACGCAACTACAGAAGTGATGCGAAGCGTGCGCGCTACCAACTGTGCCAAGTGCCCATATACGTAATGTTGTTGTAGACATACCTGGCATAGCCCAGTATTCATCACTCAAACTCCTTATTAATAACTAACCAAGACCAAGATACAGCTTGAGTTTCAAATCCGTATTCTCGTTTGGTTTGGAGACTGGGTCTCCGACAAAGAACATCAAATGTGAAAATAGAACATCCTGACGAGACTCGAACATTCTAATTCCCCTACTCCGCTCTCTTCATAAAATACCGCTCCCAACTAGGATACACGATCGTCTCCGACCTGATTATCTCCTCCATCTCTCTCAGCCTACTACACTTCCCACCATTCTCTTCTCTCGCCTTCTACTTCTTGCTATATCCACGTTCCCGCCGCTTCTTTCCACCCCCACCCCCATGTCCATGTCCATCGTGATCATGCAGATGCGAATGATGTGGGCACCCAACACTCTCGCACAAACACTCTCTCGTAAAATCCTCAAGCGACGCGGGGAAAAGCACGATTTTGAGTCGTCGTTCGTCTGATTTGGTTCGTGGCCATGGGGGATGTTTCAACTTTTTGCTTGGGGATGTTAGTAGAGTGGATGTCCTAGTCAGTAGCGGGGGTGAGAAGGATGAGGACGAGAACTGTGAAGAGGACGAGGAAGAGGATATGAAGGGGGATGATGACGAGGACGAGGACGAGGATGAGGATGAGGAGGGAGAGGCAGAAGAGAAAGAGGGAGAGAAGGGAGAAGAG
>JABFYK010058257.1:9247-21449 GCA_018849495.1 Termitomyces sp. T123_Mx157 | reverse complement strand
CTTTCGTGCACGCGGCTTCGGCTTCGATCCAGCTGCGGATGGAGTTGTCAGTCAGCATAGTTTAAAGTCTAATAACGATGGGATAGATGGATAGGACAGGATAGGGAAAGGGAACAGACCTTTGGAGTTTCAGATACGCAGCGGCGATGTTGAGCTGGTAATGTGGGAGTTCTGGCTCGATTTCATGTGCCGTGGTGTAGTAGTCTATTGCTTTCTGGAAATCGCCTTGTCGGAAAGCACTGTTTCCCTGTCGTGAGGAATCAATCCAAGGACATGGGATCCTTTTTTTCTGATCTCGTAACTTACCATTTCCTTCTCCCGTTCGGCTTTATAGAATCGCCACTCTACAACCTCCCCAACCGTCATCACCATCCCGCCTTCTTCGTCTTCTATCTCGCTCCCCACAAAATCAAGACCGACTTCCCAAACATCCTCTTCTTCCAGAGTCTCCCATCCATATACACCACTCCCCCGCCCATCCCACTCCCTCTGCTTCCCCACGCGCACTCTGCTCCCATTGCCACTTACGTTCTCCGCCTCCTCCTCCCTCACCGTCCGCTCACAAACTTCACCAAGATGATCAGAAGAACACCCACAATCGCACCACTTGGATATCAGCTTCTCCCGCAGGACATTACCATACCCGTGCACGTCAAATTCGCGCGCAACTCGCCAGAGTGTTTGAACGAGGCGTTCGTACCCTAGTTGGACTTTGGCGCGCCAATTCTTGTCCCACCCATTCCCTCTCTCATCTCCGAACTTGAGCTCGCACGCGTCCTCGAGTGCCTCCTGTCCCTCATGAAGGGAACCAAGATGTGGGGGTTTAGAGAACGAAGGAGGCGGCATCGCCTCGAGCGCATCAATATGTGCTTTAAGCGTCGGGTAACACTCTAACAGTCGAAGCGAGTGCAGACCCTTCTTGGCGCAAATAGGGACATTATTCGACATCGCCTTGCATATACATGTACTCAGCCACAAAAATAGCGCTGTTTGCCACAGAAGCGGCTTAAGAAACACATACGAAATGCCGAAGGGCGGTATACGACCACAACACGCTCTTCGTCGCGACACGCTCGCCAGCCTGGCGCATGTCCATCCCGATCGCGGCTCGGAAAAAATCTTTGATGTCCTCAGAGTCGCTGTTGTGCACAAGCCAGCCTGGGCCACCGAGCGCGATACAGCGCATGACCAAGGTAGGGAGGTGCATGAGTGCGACATTGTAGAGCCTCGTCGAGTACAGACGGGCTATGTCCTGCTCGTACCGTAGCAACAGGAGGCGGGCGATGCACTGCTCAAGCTGGGCAACGGCCGAGACTGCTTTAGAGATGCTGCGGTCTGTGTGTGGGCTTGGTCGGCCGTGATGGTCGCGGTGGTGCACCTGAGCATCTTTGGCTGGTACAACTGTGCCGTTCTTCCTGTGCAGCCCCGACGCCGTGCGTTTTTTTATATGAGAGTATTTCGCAGGCATATTAGACAGTACAAAAGACGTTGTCGTTCAATGAGAACGAGAGATCTGGAAAGATAAAAGATTGATTTCGACGCCGAGTTGTTCCCAGCTGTGGGACTTGCCTTGGGAGCTATCAAGCTCCTTCCGGGACCTACGGAACGGCCTCGTGGTCTCTCTAAACGTTTAACGTTCTTTTACCCAGGTCAGGCGGTGATGTCGAGCAAGGGCAGCTCGTTGTCGTGGTCGATGAGGAATATTGTTTGGCCATAGTTTCCAATTGAATTGAACTCCGAGCTTCTCCTCAACGTTCATGTATGATTAGTCGAATATCGATTCTTGTCTTCTACACTGTTGCTGTCACGATATCACCGCACGCCTGTGTGCTAAGCTATATGGGAAACGTAGGCCGAGATTTTTATCTAGTCTAATCTGTGCCGACGGTCAGACGACTCGACCACACACGCTGAAAAGGCTCTTCGCCCCGATTCCATAGGGCGAAGCTGAGGATCCGCCAACCCCGTGCTTGAGGATTCTGTCTGCCTTCTAGAGAAACACGCCAAGAACCTGGATGTAGGGGTTACATTATCGGGACTGGCGGTGATTACTCGACCTTCATGCGCTTCTCCATGCTCATGATCACAGGGCTCACCGAATTCACGTCCAATTTCTCAATTTGAATCAATACAAAACTTATAGGAGGTCATAGGAGGTGTGCTGCGTCCGCGTGTCCATCCTTGTACGTTACAGTCCTCGAATTGAACACAACCTCGCGGCCACGGTCAAGCCTAACCGCAAGATCATGTTATTTTTAAATATGCAGGGTCCCGAGACGCATGTCCAAATGCCTAACGTCGAAGCCGAACAAGCACACCCTGAGTTAACCTATCACCTATAAAAGTGAATGGCTTTTTAGGATAGAAAAACTCAATCCCCCACTCGTGCACCTTCTCCCAACTCTATACACTCTTTTTATAGGTATGCTCGTGATTGCGGGTGTCCTTGCCATCGCTGGTCTCGGGGCTTCAGCAGCCCAGGTTCCTCCGTACGTCCCTCCCGTACTGTGATACCCATCTCTACGACATGCTGACACGCTGGCATACATTTTTAGGTTCATAGGCGCGTTAACTCTCGAGCCCGGCCTGACCATTGGTATGTCGCGTCTCCTCACCGTGGTCCACCTAACTCAGCTTGTCATCAACAGGAAAATGCCTGACAGCGGCGTCAAACACGGACGGCGCGTCTGTGACCATCGAAGCGTGTACCTATTCCGACAACCAAAAATGGACGTTCGACGGAGGGAGCGTGAAGATTTTTGGGAACAAATGTTTGGATATCACGAATGGGAACAGTGCAGATGGGACGTTCTTGCAGATTTGGACGTGTACACCGAATAACGGAAACCAACAGTTTGCGTATACGGTGAGAGGCTGACTTTTTCGTGTGATTGGGCTGTTGTCTAAATAACTTCGGTCTTCGTAGCGTGACAACCGTCTTGCATGGAACAACAACAAGGGTAAATGTGTCGACCTCCCAGGGGGTAATCAAGCCAGCGGAACACGCGTGCGTCCCTCCTCCAACCCTTTTTCAAGTTCTGACCTGACCTGCTCTGACATAAAATAGATCGCCATCTACGGATGCACCAACAACAACAAGAACCAGATCTGGAACACGGGGTATAATGTCAACGACCTCCCGGCAAAATCGCAGAGCAACCAGTTCGGAACTAACCTGTGCGGGACAGCGTCGAGCCAGACGTCGGATTGTCAAACTGCGTATCTCAAGTAAAGCGTCTTTTCTTGGTATATGCTCGCGTTTTGACTATTGTATGGTGTAGCTCGGCAGAGGACTTCTGCTTATGGGGCCCACGTACGTCTCTCTGTTTCCCTATCTCGTTCAGCGTTACTCAACGGTTTTCTTTTCCTCGCGGACAGCCAGCCCCGACAGCACGATCGGTGACACGGAACACATGAACGTAGCCTGGTGCACCAAATCTGGGCGCGGAACACGCGTCATTCCCAATGGCTCACTCGGCGGCGTTCATTTCGTGAAAACCAAGGATTATGTCCAGGTCACGGGCGTCGGGGACCTGACTTTTTTGAATATACAGAGGGGAGACCAGGGGGGGGAGCTGGATAATAGAGGGGCGGATGGGAATGGAAATCCCTGTGAGTTCTTTTATCTGTCTGTGGACTGGATATGTTGAGAAAAGGATGAATGAATGCTGAACACTCGTTGATAGCTGGTGGTCTTGTTTATGGCAATACATTCGGACCTGGTGTGCAGTACCACGAATGGACGAGTTTCATCTCTGATAATCAGTTCTGCTTCCGTGCGTGTGTGGGTGCGGACGCTACTGTCAACTGTAATCACATCTACGATGTCATGGGATGCGAATGGGTGCGTCTTCTCTTCTTTCTCTTTTGTTTTCTACCGAACTTATTGCAATGCTCGATACCAGAACATCCCGGCCAACTACAACGCTGGCGTATTCGAGACCTGCGACGGTGACAACGAGTGCGTCTCTCCTCCCTGTCCCTTCGGCCAATCCCCACCTCTCTAAACTTCTATTCCTAATTTTTTCTAGCCTCCCAATGGGCGTATACGGCTCAAGTACCTGGTTCCAAGGCGTCTCGCCTACCCCGTCCGCTCACCCCGCCGCGTCGTCGTCAAACTGTGTTCCCATTCCAACTGTTACTTCTGCGCCGGCAAAGAGGATGATAGTACATAAGAGGGCAGGCTTAGATACTCCTTTGTCCCCTACAGCGATGCCTACGTATACGCCTTGAGGGCTTTTAGGGAGGACGGTGGTGTTTGGATATCGAAATTGGACAGTCGTTCTTTAACTAATTGACCTATGTACAACTTAATGCCATATTTTTGGCAAGCTCAATGACTGCGCTCGAGTGAAATGTTGGGGACGATATCTTGTTCTAACACATTCCATACTTCAGGAAGTCTATGCCGATGTTGTTCTGATATTTTATAGTCACCGTACGACTTATGTAAGCCTTTGGATTATCGCCGGGTTTGATCATAATAGCCGGGTATCCTTTGAGACGCCGGCCAAACGATGTCTGTAAGGCTTCAGAGGTAACTTCCACCCGGACTCCGTTAGGGCAACAGCCATTGATCTACAAGAATTTGTATGTATCACCAGCTGAGTTCTGGACAATTTCCCACCTCATCTCATCTTCATCCAGTGTATTCCCTATCTTTGTCGGGCACTTTAGAAATTTTCGGTCGATCGCTTTCCGTACACATCGCCGAAGTTAACTCCGTAGATTGCATTTCTAGGGTACTCTTTAAGACCCCAAAGAAACATTGTATGATTCATTGGTCTTACTATTCCTTCCAGTCATGAACGAAACAATTTTGAACGCAAAATTACAAGCCTCACTAGCCTCTCGCGAATCCCGATTAATCCGACGCCGATTGCCTGAACCCATCACTTCATCCAACCCAGATCTCACTGACTTCAACTCAAATGACTATCTGTCTCTTTCTACCTCCCCAATACTTCGGAAACGTTTCCTGAACAAGCTCACTGCCTCGCCAGATATCCTTGGGTCAGGTGGATCGCGGTTACTCGTCAATGGCAGTGCGCATAACAGCTTTGAAGAGCGATTGCGTACATTTTTCGGCGCTGAAGCAGCGCTGCTCTTTAACTCCGGCTTTGATGCGAACGTTGGGTTCTTCTCTTGTATACCACAGCCGGGAGATGCGGTGATATATGATGAGTATATACATGCGTCCGTGCACGACGGGATGCGCGCCTCACGTGTCACGGACGCGCTTTATCCCTTCAAACACAACGATCTTGCATCATTTAAACATGTCCTGGCGCGGGTACAGAGAGCACATTCTAATGCGAGCGTGTTCGTCGCAGTGGAGAGTCTTTATAGTATGGATGGGACATTTGCACCGCTCAAGGAGATCGCGGACGCTTTGGAAGGGCAGGATGTGTATTTAGTCGTCGATGAGGCTCATGCGACGGGTATATATGGACCGCAGGGTCAGGGACGGGTGGCCGAACTTGGACTCGAGGACAAGGTTCTTGCCCGTCTGCACACATTTGGAAAAGCACTAGCTGCAACAGGAGGTGAGCCCTATCTCATCCTGTACTTACTGCGACTGATATCTCCTGTAGCCGTAATACTGACCTCCACGCTCATCCGTGACTACCTTGTCAATTACGCTCGCTCTTTGATCTACACTACATCACTCAGCAATGTAAACATCATCGCTGCTGACTGTTCCTTCGATCTGCTCGCCGATGGCACTGCCTCTCAAGTTTCGTCGCTCCATGATTCTATCCCACTAAGTTCTCTAACATTTTCCTGCAGCTTGCTGCAAATCTCCTTGACCTTTCCGTATACCTTACCAGCTACCTGCGATCGAGGCTCGCCAACATTCCAACGGCTCTCCTCTCGCTCCCGGATAACATCAATAGTCCTGGCAGCCCTCCATCGCCAATTATCCCGGTCATGACCTCCTACCCACGGCCCCTCTCAGTGGCGCTCCGTGCCCTCGGCATGAATGCACGTCCCATCACGTGGCCGACAGTTCCCAAAGGAAAAGATCGTGTGCGTGTGTGCTTGCACGCAGGAAATACCCGGGCAGATGTCGAACGACTCGCGCTTGCTGCAATACAGTGGGCAGAAGAAATGATGGCGCAGCTCTTGCGGGATGAGGAGGCACAGGTCCACGAGCGGGAAGAGAGAGTACCGCGAAGGAAAAATGAATTTCTCGACCACAGGTTGGTGGCCAGCAAATTATGAGAGTTCGGTCTTAGTCCGAGAGATGATCGATGATCGATATCGATGAATGGCTATCAGGCACGATTGGAACAAATGATTCCGGAATTCAATATTCTACGGCCCATGGGATTTATTGAAGTCGGTTTGTACATCGATCCCCTGCTCTCTATGGTACCTCTGCTAGCCATGTAACTCACAAACAAGTCATTACAAATGTTGCCAGTGCGACTCGGAGTCACTGGTCACCGTCACTTAGCGCAACGAAGTATTCTTGACTATGTATCCGCTGCTTCGGACGCGTCAGCAGATCATGGGGTATAGACTTCGAAGCAAGACTGTATGTATTTCACAGGAAATTTTTGCGATGCACATACATTAAGATTCATTCCACAATGAGAATCTGGGACCCACAATTAACTACGCACACACGAACGGATATCAATCTCTTTGATAAGAATCTCTTGATGACCGGTGACACTTGGCAATGTAGTGCTGCAACAATGTCGCGATGATAGTGCATATGTATGTATCATGA
This sequence comes from Termitomyces sp. T123_Mx157, assembly GCA_018849495.1. Classification (NCBI taxonomy): domain Eukaryota; kingdom Fungi; phylum Basidiomycota; class Agaricomycetes; order Agaricales; family Lyophyllaceae; genus Termitomyces; species Termitomyces sp. T123_Mx157. Next base: position 14,710 of record JABFYK010058257.1, on the reverse strand, counting down.
AGACGTACTGTATACTTATGCCACTACACGATAAAAACAGTAGAATTGATGTCGGCCGCCGTCATAAATATTTGAACCGGGATATCCAGGGGCAGTGGCCGGTGTGTGTCCAAGCAGGTCCAAGCGCCACATCGAAGTGACGTGACCGTGATTAGTAGATGCTTCTCTTATGCTTCGAGATGCTCTGGTTCGGTTAAGAGGTCCTCTGTTCTTCCCAAATTTGCTCTTTGAGCAGAACCAAGAGGACCAAGTTAGTGACATTTCATAGATGCATAGATCCAGAAAAATATTTGAACACAAGGGGCCCAACTAGGCCGAGTGCCGAGACGGGTTCGGAATAAATACCGCGTGGTGGCGTGACTCTTTGTGACATTGTTATAAGTCTAAGCATAATATACGCGCTGATGATCACCAATATCTCCATACTATTACCACGATGAACGGAAACATCGTATGGAACAGTTGACCTGTCGTCGAAGCTGTGTCGCCGAAAAATTCTTCCGAAATCGCTTCATGTACTGTAAGCTTTGAGTACATTGGATTACTTTACCTGCACATCTCTCTTCCCACCATCGTTTAAAATCTCCAATCCAAGTAATTCAATTCAATCGTCACAATGTCGTTCAAAGAGGTACGCTAGGCAGTGCTAACTCGGATTATTTCGAATTAACCAATTCAATTAGTTCAAACTCGCGAATAAACAAGCTGCTTTGAAGATCGATTTTCTAATCATTGGCGGCGATATAGCTGGACTGGCTTGTGGTAAGTAATAACTTTTTTCTTGCGAAACAACAAAAAAATGATTCTGGCTTCAAAGCTGTGGCTCTCAGACGCGTTGGGCACCGCGTGACCGTCCTTGAGCAAGATGATTCTGATACCCTAAATAAGAGACGAGTGAGATCACTCATACACTTTCATCAGAGCGTATGAAATGTTCATGGTATAACCCAATGTAGGAATCGAGTGGACCTTGTCGCATAGCTCCAAATCTTTCCAAAATTCTATACCAATGGGGGCTCAAAAACGAACTTTGTTCCATAGCAGTCAAAGCAGATCAAGTCAACCTCCTTCTCTGTAAGTACTAAAATTTCGAATATGATGCATTTTCTTCGTCTAAACGCGCCAAAGATGAGACAGGTGAATTGCTTGGCACACACTGTTGGGGCGAGGAAGTACTTCGTGATACACAGGGAGAATTCGCGTTCACTCAAGTGGGGTCTCAAAATTCTAAGCCCTAGATTTTGTGCTGACCTTTGGCATAGCACGCTGCCCTCCGACATCTGCTCTACGAGCTCGCCCTCTTCAGCGGCGCTGTTGTGCGTCTAGGAGTCAAAGTGTCCACCATAGATCCCGTCAATCAAACTGTCACCCTCGCAGAATCTGGGGAACGCCTACAAGCCGACGTAATTATCGGAGCGGACGGTCCGACAGGCCTCACGCGGCGTCTGCTTCGCCCACCTGTAAAGGAACAGCTCGCGGCGGAGCGAATGAACATGTACAGGTAAAGATGCGTATCATGTACCTTCCGAACAGAAGACTTGAGGGTATTTCAGTATGACAATACGACGGGAAGCAATCATCGAAGATACCGATCTGGCACATCTCTATAGCCAGAAATATGTGAGACTTCCTTCTCTTGAGAAAATGCTTCGATTTCTCATGTGTTCCTATAGACCACGATGCATAGTTGGTTGGGGCACGGTTGCTCCGCTGTCGGTTTCCCGATCGTGCGTTTATTTGTAATGCCATCATCTGAAAGCCGTTCAACACCTATGCACAGAGAGACGGCTTTGGCCTGTTCATATACGGGCCTGCAACTGATGTTGAATATGGGACGCAATGGGACCAACACATCTCGCCAGAAAGCCTTGATTCATTACTCTCTACCGCAGAACCCAAGTCAGTACCTAGTATCTCATTGTCTGATGGACAGCGAATGATTCATCGTTCCCGAAAAGATTGAAGAAATTGTGTAAATTGTCAGAGGAAGTGACATGTACGGGCGTGTGGATACACCCGGAACTAGAGGAGTGGGTGCATCACAGTGGGCGCATGCTTGTGATCGGAGAGGCAGCACACCCCTTGCCCGTAAGTTCTTACTCCCCCTCCTTCGATCCTTATCAATATCTTTGCGTCCTCTAGTCAGGATCTCTGCAGTCGACAGCCATGACTATAGAAGATGCCACTGTCCTCGCAAAGCTCTTCTCGCATCTGCGCCAGATAGACCAAATAACGACTTTCCTGTGGGCATTCCAGGAGCTGCGCCAACCACGTTGCGATTCTGTGACAACAAAGGAGGCAGGTATCATTCTGTATATGACAATGGAACAGGGTGAGGTACAGCAGCAGCGCGATGACATGATGCGAGCAAAACGTGATACGGGTAAGGGGATTTTGGGGGGGAATGGGGAGGAGTCGCCAGAGTCGCCGGAGTGGGTTGAGGTTAAGGATGTGTTTGGATATAGTGCAGAAGACGAGGCGGATAACTGGTGGGTACAATGGGGTTTGCTGCGGGAGAGAGCCAAAGGCGCGGATGTGTCTTATGAGACTCTTCCTATACAGGTTAAGACGGCTGTCTCTCACTGAATACAATTTCGTTTCGTGCGAACTTCCAGAAGTGGGTTTCGGTGCTATTGATAGCGCAGACGAGCGTGAAGTCAAGAGTCTCGAATGATTATGAAGCAACATTATCTGATCGACGGTGGTAGTACATACAATTTGTTCCAGCAATATGAAAGCGATATGAACACCGTCACCTGCAGCAATATGAACACTATCATCTGACTGAATAAAAGTCCGCGTGCGTCATTTATACAAGGGTCCTCGGCAAAACAATTTCCAGATTTCGCACCACGCAATAAACGCGAGAGACATTCCGACCACTACACCCCACTCCCAAGATATTCCTGACTGATAGAAGACGTGGGTATTTAATCCGGGGATATAGATCGCTGATAAATGACGTATGAGATATCAAAACACGCCGCATAATGAACATGACAGACGCACGCAATACAACGCTAATCATACCACCCACAACAGAACACAGGAGAACCTGATTCGCCCATATGTCCTTGTAGAAGGCCCGTCCGGGTGTCAAAGAAAATAGAGAACGATCCACTAGAAAAACATATCGATCAAACGGACAATTTACGAGACGAAGCTGGTTGAACATACATGATTTCAATTCAAGCGCATAAAGGAGAATTTGGAAGATCAGAGTCGCAAAGACAGTTGAGCGTGCTCTGAACACCACATTACACTCTCTTGTGTGCTCGTGATTACATTCATGCAGGAGGGAGCTGTTGCCGCTACCTGCACCGTATACAATGATAATGAACTAATGAAGTGACACTTGGTGATGATAGATGAGAGGAAGGCGGTGTGCTTACGGTCACTAGACAGGTTGCGCCCATCACAATCCCGTAGGATAAACAGTCGATGATGACTGGCCAAGTAAAGACACCGTATTTTGTCGAGTGAGGAGGTCGTTTCATGAGATCAGCAGGTGCGCGCTCTAGGCCCAGCCCGAAGGCAGGCGGAGAGCTCGTGAGCTGCGTGCCTTCAGATATGCTTATGCTTAGATTATCCACGTTTGATTCACGTACCATATTCACCCAGAGGATAGCCAAAGGGCTCAGCGGAAAGACACTGGTGGTACCGTCGGTGGCGATGAAGCAAAGTCCTACAATCAAGAGTACAACTTCGGCGACGTTCGTCGTCAACAGATGTAGAATGAAACGCTGTATGTTGAGGAAGAGCCTGCGTCCTTCTTGCACGGCGACACGAATTGAGTCAAAGTTGCTGGACGAATTCATGCGTTAGAACGTGAATTCAATCACAATGTTTGAAAGAAAGCCTACTCGTCGGTCAGCACCAGGTCGGAAGCGTCTTTCGCAACGTCAGACCCGGCCATACCCATCGCAATCCCAACAGGTGCTAATTTCAGCGCGGGTGAATCATTGACTCCATCGCCTGACATAGACAGGTGTTTTCCGCGACGCTTTCCAGCGTGAATCATGCGGACTGTTATTCGGCTCGATGAGCAATTTGTCTGAAAGATCGACACAAGTCTCACCTTTAGTCTCTGGTGCACACCGAGCGATTACAAGCGGCAATTCCGGCAAGGCGTCTATCTCTCCATCGCTTAGCGTATCAAACTCAGCAGCCTAATGCAGTAAACGTAAGCTCTGTTTGAGAAGAGGATAGATCCGAACGTACAGTCATGACCGCACTCTTTGATGCGTTAGGCGAGATGATGTCGACAGATTCAGCGATAGCACGGGCAGTAGTCAGATGGTCACCAGTCAGCCTACAGAAAGCAGTTAGCCAGCAGTCAAGAGTAGAAAATGAAGTCGCACATGTGCACCACAATTCCAGCTTCCTTGAAAGCCCTGACGGCTCCGGGTGTCTCTGATCGTGGAGGATCGAATATCCCAGCCAACGCAAGGAAAGTAAAGCCATTTTCGGCATCCTCCCTGGTGATATTCTTCACGTCGTCCAGGGGAAGAGTACGCTGTCCCATGCCGATGACGCGAAGACCTTGAGAAGCGAGTTCTTCAGCCTTAACCATGAATGTATTTTTAATCACTTCAGTCAAGGGAGCCGCTGTTGAGGGATTTTTCTCTGGTGAGGTGACATACGTGTCGGAAAGGTCTAGAATCCGCTCCATCTGATGTGGGACCAGTGAGGACAATAACCAGCAAACAATTGGCGGGGACGTACAGCGCCTTTGATAAGACAAATATTCTGCTCTTCTTCGTTATCCCAGTATATCGTCGTCATCCTCTTGAGCTCACTGGAAAAGGGAAACTCAGCCTTAAGCTCATAACGCTTGATTTTATATGATTCGAGATTCTCGGATTGTGCCTCGTCCTTCTCCTCGATGATGATGTCCCCGAGCGCCGGCCTTCCCTGAACTTCGTTCTCCTCTGACGAATCCGCAGTGAGCGTTGGACGCCCGAGACCAAGTTTCGTGGCAAAAACCTGGAGAGCGACCTCAGTGGGATCACCGGTTGATTTCCACTCGCCCTTCAGATTCTTGTGGATTCTGATCTGCGGTTAGCGAGTGCGCAAGGAAGCTAAATGAGAGTACGTACGTTGCAACATTGCAAAGAGCAGCGACTCTGACAGCTTGAGATAACCCTTCATAGCGGGTCACGGGAGTGATAATAGATCCGTCACTCTCTCTGCGTATGGCACCGTCATTCGGGTCGAGAGCATCATGCGTAGTATCAACTACATATTCGGCAGTGTTATCCATATCGGCAGCGAGCCAAAACTTCCGAACAGACATTTTCCCTGCAAGATGTTAGGCGAGAGAGATATTGCAGCAATAAGCGCACCAAGTGTCAGAGTTCCAGTCTTATCACTGCATACATCAGTGACACCACCCAGATTCTCTAATGCATCCAACTTCCTAACAATGACATTTTCCTTTGCCATCTTCCGCGTCCCAACAGC
>JABFYK010058256.1:28949-40778 GCA_018849495.1 Termitomyces sp. T123_Mx157 | reverse complement strand
AGTTATCCTTCATGACACTGTCATTTTTCCGGAAGGGGGAGGACAGCCTACGGACACTGGGATAATCACTACCAACGCCGATGGTGTAACATGGGAAGTCTTGCAAACAAAACGTCACGGCGGCCACGCAGTGCATTATGTTCGTGTCAAGGAAGGTGATACGGATAAAGCACTTCTAGCCTTCTCGCCTGGAGCAAAAGTCACTGTTGCCTTGGGTCAAGAAGGATATGATCGGCGTTACGATCACGTACGTTTCCTTAGGCTCATGGACCGCATCGATGTACGATTGACGACATTCTTTATGTAGATGTCGATGCACACTTCCCAACATCTTCTTTCTGCGCTTCTAGAGTCTCGGCTTGAGCTTCCAACACTTTCGTGGTCTCTTACGGCTTACCCCTCCCCGTGCTATGTTGAGGTACCCCGTGGAATGACAATTGAAGAAGTCTTCTCGATACAAAATGAAGCCAACCGTTTAGTATTCGAGGGACGAAGAGTCCATGTTGAGGTTGAGGAATTAGATAGAACACAAGAAAAACCGACCACCGTCCTTGAAACCGGTCGAGCAGTTGGAAAAGGCCTTCCTGAAGATTACACCGGCGGTGTCAAACGTGTTGTAGTAATTGACGGAGTTGATCGCAATCCGTATGTTTTGCATCGTAATATTCCATCTAGTCGTTGATGAACCTCTTTTCCAGTTGCTGCGGTACACATCTTCCGAGCATTCACAATTTGCAACTCTTTTTACTACCTCATACTGATGCACTCTCTCGTTCTAATACCACGAATGCTAGGCTGTATTTCCTTGCTGGACCACGTCTTATAACTTACCTTACTTCGACCCACAACCTGCTCACTAGCACGGCCTCTATTCTCAGTTGTGGTGCGCCACAGGTTCCTGAACGAGTCAATCAAGTTGTAGATGAGAGGAGAAAGGCTGAGAAACGCCTTGGCGATGTTGAAGCCGAGCTTGTGCAACACCTCGCTAAAGAAATAATTGTCGAAATGGCGCAAAAGGGGGATGGTGGTCTTTTCAAGAAAATCATACATCGTACCGATGACAGTGGAAATACCCTGGGCTTCTTGTCGGCGTTTTCATTGGCTTTTGCAACTCTGGCAGAGTCTGTTCAGCCGTATTTAATCATCCTGGGATCTTCGCCTTCTTCTCAAACCACCACGAGCACAACTATATTTCTTCTCTTCAGCTCAGATGAAAAGAAGGTCAAGGAAGTGGGTGATGGATTGAAGTCAAAACTCGGAGTGAAAGGGGGTGGGAAGGGTCTTAAATGGAGTGGAAAATATATTGGAGTCTGGCGGGAAAAAGAAAATGTAGCGTTGAGTGAGTTGCTTGACGAGATCTGAGCTTGTCTGTATATCAGAAAGAAGGTGGCACATTTAAATGGTTGGATATGCAAGATGGCTTGTTGAAATAGTGTTACAATAATAGGTAGAGTGAGGGAATCCATGTAAAGTATACAGTTCCAAGCGTGTACAGATCCAGTCACCGGGATACTACTTGTCTTGTCCTGGTTCATTCAGATCATCGCTAGAATGTTGATCGGTCAAAATGATGCCAACTTGAGCTTCTGTAACAGGTTGCGGGCGTTGGCGTAGTACTAGGTGTTTGTGGATCACATACCTCCGCCAGCATGATGCTCCTCATCTGCTTCATTCATAATGAAAGGAACGTTCACGTCTTCTGACGCGAGGGAGGATTCCCCGTCCGTAAGCCCCCATTCGGACTCATCGTCCACTCCGGCAATCTCGATGTCCTCCATGTCGGTGTCTCTGTTATTATTGTCGTCCCATTCGTGACCGTCATACTCCATGTCGTCAGTCGTGTAGCCAACTGCATCGCTGAAGCCATCGGTATCCATGAAACCATCATCTTCATCATCGAAGTCCTCGTCAGGTATGTATTCACCACCATCTGAAGATTCGTTGTCTGAATCGGAAGGCGGGCGGATATCCAAAAATATGTGGCGACAGGTAGGACAGTTGCCGTGCTGTTGAAGTGTTAAGAGACGGTGTTGCATTTGAATGTACGTGCTCACCAAACCCTGAATCCATTGCGTAAGGCTAATAGAGAATCTGTCAGCACCCAAGTGAACATTGAACCATTATACGCACTCCTTTCTACAAAAGATATGGTTACAGGCGGCGAGCTTTGTGACACCACAGTCGTCGTCTATGTTGTCTAGAAATGAGGAGAATGGAATGAGACAAATCGGGCAAGAGTCTTCGTCGTCTGGAATGTCTTCGGCAGTGAGTACCGGAAGGCTCTCAAGGACTCGGGAGATAAGCTCCCGTGTTTCGTCCGAAAGAGCCATTGGTCAAAGCCTCGAGGTCGTTGCGTTGAGTCAACCCCGTCGCGTCGCGTCTCTTTCCATCACGTGCTCTTGTTGATTGAAGTGCCTAGAATAAAGAGTTACTTGTGTGGATAGTACGGATATCAACATGAATGTCGGTCCGAACTTTTGGGTTTCTTCTTCCAGAAAGATATCCCGGACTCCTTATGATCTCCTCCTCATGACGTGTTTGCCATCTGGATTATCTCCAATTGTCCATATGAGCCCATCGTTTCTCAGCTCAAAAGCGCGCCGAATGTATAAAACGAGAAGCACGGTGGACTTGCTTTGATTTCGTGAAACATTCCGTCATGTCTGTGCACTCCAAAAATGAAAACTTGGAAAAGGGAAGAGAGTCTCCTATCGACGTCGATGACTCCGATGCAGAGTTTGGTGGGACTGAAGCACGCCAAAAATTGGAACGCAGGTTGCTTTGGAAGGTCGACGCAAGGATGAGCATTATGGTTATCATATACATTCTTAATTATGTATATTTTTCATTTCATTGTCAACGACACGATTGACCTTTATCCAGATTGACCGAAATAATGCTGGAGCGGCAAGGCTACGTGGTTTCGAGGCAGATTTGAAGCTCAAAGGTGAGTTTTTTTCGTTGATCATGAATTTGCCAACGAAAACATGAGATATTGATATGTATACTCCAGGTCAGGAGTTTGCGACCTTATTATCAATTCTCTATGTCGGATACATTATTATGCAAATCCCATCGTACGTCGATCTTCAGAAGCAATTAACGTCCATCTCAAGGTCTGTAGGAATATGTTCCTGAACTGGATTGGAAGGCCATCCCTCTACCTTCCGGCATGCATGATCGTCTGGGGAACGATATCCGTCTTGACAGGTGCGCCAACTTTCGTATTCTCGCACAAATAAGCAATCATGAATTCGTCATACTCAGGAATCACTCACAAGTAAGCCTGCATGTCTGATTTCTTACCAAGCTATTAACAGTGGGCTGTGTGATCCCCTAGCTTCGTTGGTGCACTTCTTACCAGATTTTTCCTTGGATTCGTCGAGGCAGCGTTTTTTCCGGGTGCACTAGTATGTCGATGAAAATATTGTCTTGCAGCGTTTTGATCCTTACCTATGCTATCTAGTTTCTCATATCAAAATGGTACAAAAAGAATGAACTCGGTCTCCGAACAGCCATCCTATACTGCGGTAGTATTATCAGCAATGCTTTTGGTGCCCTAATGGCCTCTGGGATTCTTAGCGGGATGGATGGCAAGCTCGGACGCGCTGCGTGGAGGTAACATCTTTCTTTTTCTCGATCTGACTCAACCTCATTGATTTACTAGATGGCTCTTCTATATAGAAGGCGCCTTGACCATCGCTTTTGCTTTGCTGGCTATTTTCGTTCTCCCCGACTTCCCCGCGAACACGCGATGGCTCACTGCTGAAGAGCGTACTCTCGCGCTTCGTCGCATGGAGGAAGATGTGGGTGTTGGAGATGAGGAACAGACAGAAGGGCAAGGTTCTGGGCTCTGGTTGGCTATCGCAGATATCAAAGTCTGGTGGCTTTCTTTGGCATTGACTTCGCAGGTTGTGGCCTTGTCCTTCAACGCCTTCTTCCCAACGCTGAGCGCCACCCTCGGTTTCAACACTACTGTGTCATTGCTGCTTTGTGCCCCGCCATTCTTATTCGCTGTCATCGTCTCAGCTTTCCTCTCACAGTAGGTTTACTATCCATAATTCAGAAGAATTATGGTCACTGACTCTTTTGATGCTTTCAGCCATTCCGATAAAGCCGGTGAACGTTTCTATCATATTGTGGGTTCTTACGCTCTCGGTATCGTGGGATTCGTCATTGCTATCTCAACCATGAATACCGCTGCTCGATATGTTTCCTTGTGCGTCACATTATCAGCCCCTCCTTTTCACCTAACCTACTCTCGTGGACAGGTTCTTGATGGCTCAGTCTTACGCAGGATTTATTGTATTTTACGCTTGGATAAGCAACACCTTCCCCCGACCACCCTCCAAACGCGCAGTTGCCCTGGCCCTTATCAATGCTTTTTCGCAACTGGGAAACGTCGCGGGATCGTGAGTGGCATAATTATACAGCTCTTTTTGACAACTCTGACCCAGCACCCAGCTACGTGTGGCCCAAGCCGTGGGGTCCGACGTATCATAACTCGTATGCCATTTGTATATCCACTAGTGGTTTTTCGATCCTATTGTGTTGGGCATTCAGGCAGTATCTGATATCCTTGAATAAAGTACTGGATAGAGATGAGGAAGAGAAGGGTCTCAAAGTCAAGGGTTTTCGATACATGTTATGATTAATGCTTTTGTGACTGCTTTTGCCTAGCTGTTGGGGGGACGAGATTCCGAATTACGGAGATACTTAAGCCCTATACTATGTGATATCATTTATGGTACCCGTGATAGGTTACTAATGGAGAAACCTCGGTGGGCTTTCCATCTCATGGATGGTCAAAGCGGTCCGTACATGATCATCCACTTCTCTTTCCCGACTTTCCTTGTTGATCGCCCGGACTAAGTCATCATGAGTATAACGCGTTTACTTCGAGATTGGTCCTTCACACAAGTTGGTGGAGGTACAGGAACGCAGGATGGAGAGTGGTTGCCAACGTCCGAGTTTCCGACCACAGTTCATGTCGAACTGTTGAAGTTGAAAAAAATTCCTGATCCCGTACGCCATGAAACGGATTTATCGGATTCGAGCCTAATCTGTTCGTAGTTTATTGGACTTAACGAATGGGATGTTCAATGTTTGTTCTGGGTTATTATATTCTGCCAGCTTGAACGACGTTGACTTATTGCTTTCATCTATGTAAGGGGTCGGAGAAGCCGAGTGGGCTTTCAAGTCGACCTTCACCGTGACTGAGGAGGAATTGCGTTCCTCCAACGCTGACTTAGTTTTCGAGGGCCTTGATACTTTTGCCAAAGTTGACTTGGTGAATCCGAAAATCAATACTTCCGATCAAGCTCTGATCATTTGAATCAGAACGACAAAACAATTCTCGAGTATGTTACGGTCATCTGTTTGTAATGATGGCCTAATTTGTGCAGAACAACCAATCAGTTCATCACTTATCGAGTTGCAGTCAAGGAATCTTTGAAAGTTGGAGCCAATGAACTCTTATTGACATTTGCAAGCGCTTTCCTCAAGGTGCTCTGATGTGGTTGCAGATAAGAGTTGCTTTTCATCTCATTATTCCAAGGGAAGGGATATCGAAAAACAGCATAAAAAACTTGGACTATGGAATGGTGACTCAAGCCGCCTTCATGTGCGCAAGGCTCAATACAAGTATGTGCCTCTTCTTTAAGAAGAAGACTACCCTCTGATCAAGATTTTATAATGTGCGCGTAGTTACGGCTGGGACTGGGGTGCGTCTTGATTCTTGATCTTCAATATGCAATAATATAGTCCACCAAAGGCCCGATCTTAATGACTGTTGGCCCCTGGAAACCCATCTCGCTCCAGACCTACGAAATCCGCATTGTCGATATAGACATTAGGAGCGATGTATCCGAGGCGTTTGATGTTAATGTCTCTGCAGATCTCACTATCTCGAGCAGTGCTGCGGGTCATGCTTCCTTTGTGCTCAAAGCCGCTAATGGGTCTGCTGTTGCGTCCACAACAGTTTCGACAGATAGTGGCCATGCCAAAGCCAATTTTGACCTCCGTGCTGGAATAGCTGACCTCTGGTACCCTGTTGGATACGGAAAACAACCTCTTTATACAATTGAAGCCAAGTTGATCAATGAGGTTTGCACTCTACCCTTCCAAGTTTCCATTTCTTATTGCGTGGTTGGTCAGTCAGGTGAAGTCCTTGACACCAAAGTCCTGAGGATCGCATTTCGTCGCGCGCGCGTGGTCCAGGACAAGTTGATTGACCAAGAAGGACTTACTTTCCTTTTTGAGATCAACAACATAAGGATTTTCTGTGGAGGTATTTTTTCTCTATCATCAGGCTTCGTTGTTTTTATTCTTACCCGCGCAGGAGCAAACTGGATTCCTGCTGATTCCTTTTTGACAACGTAGGCATCTCCTAAAACTTTGATTTAATGTTTCACAACCAATCATGGGCTCAGTGTCACACCGGAGAGATACAAGGCTTGGTTGCAACTTATGGTTGATGGTAACCAAAACATGGTTCGTGTCTGGGGCGGAGGCATCTATGAAAATGATGTTTTCTATGACATTTGTGATGGTGAGTTGCAGTCATACCTTCCTGTATCTGTATCTCAACTCACGGGTCCCAGAACTTGGACGTAGGAGACATTCTCTCACTGTTAGAATGTGAAGTTGACATATCAAATACAGTCCTAGTCTGGCAGGACTTTATGTTTGGGTGTGGGCAGGTGCATGACTTTTCTGATCTTGACTCGGACCATCTAATTCTGGATCCGACTCTTAGTATCCTGCGTATGATTCTTTCCTGAAATCTGTCGAGGTCGAGGTCGACCAGAATGTCAAGAGGCTGCGCCATCATCCTTCAATCGTTATTTTTGGTGAGATCTTCATTATGACAAATTCACAGTGCTGAAGCCGAATCCCTTGACAAGCTGGCAATAATGAGGGTAAAAGGGATAATTGTGGAGTCTTTGACTGTTTCTGAAGCTGTTTCCAGACTACCAAGTCGCTGAGCAGCTCGGTCTCGAGCTGGATTACAACGATGAGACGTCGGATTTCCGCAAGACGAACTTCCCTGCTCGCCATATCTATGAGATCACGCTACCGGCTGCTGTAAAGAGGAATTGTGATATCTATTACCACCGCGCCTCTCCATACAGTGGCCATGGGAAATCCACAACCGACAGGACTTTTGGAGATATTCACCAATGTACATCAACAATATTAAAGCTTGTCAGAATTATTCTGATTGTTTTCGCCTTCTAGGGAATGTTTGGCACGGTTCACAAGAACCCTGGCACAACTGGGACATTTTATCCGGTCGGTTTGTCTCTGAGTTCGGAATGTGGGTGTTAGAAAGATCCGTGTAGCTTAATATGACTTACATAGTTCAGGCAAGGCTTCCCAAATATCCGTACTGTTGACTACTGGTTAGGTGGCGATAAATCTGAGCGTTTCCCTCAGTCAAGGTATGATAAAGCTTCCTATGGCGCTCAGGCTTCGGCTGATTTTTTTTTTGCAGGATTAACAATAACCATAATAAAGCTGATGGTTTCGAACGTCGCCTGGAGGTACGATTTGATAAACTCATGTCAAGAGAATTCCTCAATTTCTCGCAGCTTTACCTGATGGAGAACTTCAAGCACTCATTCGAGATGGAGAGGTAATTTCATGTCCCTTGTTTACTGATATAATATAATACAATCGACGTACCCTCCAGCTATGTTTACTATACGCAAGTGATGCAAGCTGAAACACTTGCATCTGCGTACCGTCTCTGGCGCCGCAACTGGGGAGGAAAGGGTAGGGAGTACACTGCAGGAGCTTTAGTTTGGCAGGTAAGATCACCTCCTCTCCAGTGTGAACCTGTATTTTACAGTCTTTTCATAGATCAATGACTGCTGGCCCGTGACATCTTGGGCCATTGTTGACTACTTCCTGCGGCCTAAGCCCGCATTCTTCACAATTGCTCGTGAACTTCGCCCTTTCACTGTCGGAATAACCAGGAAAGATCACAAGAAATTTGCTGATGATCGCTATGCTGATAAATTTACGATCGAAACCAAACTCGAAATCTGGGGAACAAACAGCACTTTGGCTGAGAAGAAGGCTAAGCTCGAAGTCACTACTTTCGATCTCTACTCAGATTGGAGGGAGACTATGTCATTGGATGTTGTACTTGTGCCCAATGCCAGCACAGAGTTGTTCAAAGATACCCTTCCTGGACAACCTGTTAGGACAAAGACCAGCGAGGTTCCTAGGGTTCTAATTGTATCTGCCCGATTAATTGATGAGAATGGAGAGGTCATTGGGCGTTATTCTAACTGGTAGTTGAGACTCGTTAATAAGCCTGGCCAAAGATACTGATCTCTGCCCATAGGCCAGAACCCTTCAAGTTTATTAAGTTCCCTACGGTAGAGGAGCTTGGCCTGAAGGCTACTGTTCATGCCGATGGCGAATCAGTCGTATTGTCCACCGACAAACCCGTTAAAGGCATCGTTTTGGATGTTGAGGGTCACGATGTCAAGTGGAGTGACCAGGCCATTGACCTCGTTCCTGGTGATCCCCAGACGATCAAGGCTGTTGGTCTAGATGGCAGAGAGATCAAACTCCGGTACTTGGGCGATGGAACTGCGTAGGAACGTTGAAGACTAATGGACGAGTCATCATGTAAATTTGAGTTTTCTCTCAATCATTGCATGCATATGGTTAAACAAACATACAGCAGGTTCAGAACAAGGAGAACGAGGACAATGATTAAGATGTACATGTACATATAAGAAGCGATGTGATAAAATGACTGCATAACCCGTTTCCCAAAAGAAGACCATAGAAAGATACAAGCGGAGAAGGTCCCAGTGACGACAGTCCAAGGTGAAATGCAAAATGTTACATGATCACGCAAGGACGTTTCGCGTCTGCTGGTTGTTGTTGATTGCTGGTTGTAGGTGATTGCTTCTCAATTTCCGCAAGACATAATTCAAATACGAGGGCTATATTGGTGTTTTTCTTCGCACTGGCTTCGGTATAAGCGGCTCTTTTCGAATCTGCGAGACGTTGGCCTTCTGTTTTCTCCACCTGTCGACTACTTTTGAACTGAAAAAATGTATCTCGGGTGACTGTAGGTCAAAAGTACCTGTTCTGAAGGTCAATTTTCGCGCCGACGATAACGCATGGAATGTCCATTAGACCACAAAAGTCAATAATCTTGTCGTAGATAACCTGTATCATGTCGAAGGACCTGCGCGAAGTGACAGAGTACACGAGCACAAAGCCATGAATACCAATAGTATGCTTCGGTCCGAGGAGCGAGAACTCGTCCTATGATGTAAGAAGTTCTCAGCACGATCAATATAAATTCCTTTGGCGTAGCGTACCTGTCCGGCCGTGTCGATGATCTCACAATCATAATCGGTCCCGTTGTAGCCGACCGTCTTGGTGAAGATACTTTCGATGGTGGGGTAGTAGGATTCAACAAAATGGCCTTCCGTGAATTGGACGACCATTGATGATTTGCCTATCGATGCACCCGTGACATGAGCAGCAATGACGTACATGATATAGCAAGGGTACAGACCAACAGAACGCGCGCCTAGGACGGCAATCTTTCTTCGCTTCATAGGACCACTGCTGGGCATCGTTGGAGTCGCAGGAAGAGAAAGGCGAAATAAGGTGGGCGGTTCTGGATCTGTGGCACCAATCGAACAGTGGATCCACAAACACCCAATATATATGTATGTATTGTCACAATTGTTTGCAAGGTCCGACTCGGGTAGACAGTGGGGATTAAGTGGTCAAACGTGGGCGAAGATGGACGCTCAGGGCAGGTATGGGGAACTCAGGGCTTCAAGTGCGGGGAACAGGGTTCATCGATCATTCGTCTGTCCTTGGACTTTTATGGGACCCAGTTTCCGACACTCTCCGGCGCCAATATCTGTGCCCGGGAGTTGACCTGGTGACCTTCATACAGCGGCAATCCCAAGGGCTAACAGATTGAGAGTAATTTTTGCTTGCTTGTACGTTTGCACGTCATGATGCACCCTTTTGGAGCTTGTGATATCCATTACGGACCGAGATATCGGGAGCCAGATGGGAAATAGAATTGCACAAAAAACCATAGACCAACTGTACATTCATTGCTGACTTGTGCTCACGAGGAGCCATCAACTTCGAGAATTCTTAGTTCAAGTCGCAAAATCAGAGCAGGGACGGGTCGATAGCAATGAACATGAACGCGCATGAAGGCATGTGCATGCACTATATCCGTAGCCACCAATAGCCGCCAATCTTGTCCACATGGTGTTTAAAGGATGACATTTTCACATTGCGGCGTTTATACAAAGGTACGGTTTCCGTCCGAATAATGACCACCTATGTAACATTCAACGCGAACAAGAAATATACACTTACAGCACTGGCTGCACACGCAGATCTAAACAGTCACTTGGACACTTAGAGGTGCCTTGAGGCCTCGAACTGGAATCGCCTCGCATGATAATCCAAACGCTGTTTTGGGAGAAGAGACAGGTTCAACATCAGCATCATGTCTGCTTCATGTAGACGACCGCGGACATGGACATCGATCGATTGAGATCACACACGACACGAATAAGAAGATCAAGACACGTTGTGATTGCCACCGAAAAGACTGCATGCAAAGTGTAACCATAAGAGGTTGGAGACCTAATGTGCGCAATGCCCACTTGAATTCTTGACTTCAGGGATCGCATTTTCGGCTTGATCGCGAATCCAGTATGAATGTATGAATGCTAGCGTGGAACGTTTGAAATGTGCAAACATGAACGAACGAACGATCAGGAAACGATAATTCGAATTTTTCTTGTGTGATCCCCCATCTAGATACCCAGCAGTACTTTTCTTGTGGTATTGATCGGAACTGGGAAAGATCAGCTTTTTGCTTGTTTACACCCATGTACAAACCGATAGGCCCAAATTCCAATATTTTGGCCCAACTTTGATCTGTCCGTACAAACATTACTATGTACTTTTGTAACGGCTTGCTCTTCGGGCATGCTGCCCCCTGTATCTCAAGTTGATTTCATGTACATACATAACTCCAAGGATGTTTCCCAAGATGACCTGTTTCAGTGCTATTTGCATATTGTCGTTACGAAACCCCGAGTCGGTCCGCAGGAATAAAAGTCACCGAGAGAGCTAAAAATAGTAGTATTTGTACGAAAAGATCAAAGTTGGGCCAAATATTGAAATTTGAACCTGCTCATCGTTTTGCAAACGGCTGTAAATGGAGAATACGTTTATTACATACCTCTTCCTTGCCTTATAGCAAGGAACATGTATATCGTACAAAATATGCTCAAAGACAAGACTATAACAACCTGAAGTATAAAATGGATTATCCAGGTTCAACGGGAAATTCATTCTGATCAGCCTGAAGCAAAAGTTTTCATTCCAATGATTGAATATGAGCACTGGGGGAGGGAGAGGGAAGCAAGGAGGAGGATTCCGAAGTTGGACAGACCCTTAAGAAATCGAATGCGAAGTATTGATTTAACAATGTTCGAGAGTCGGACGAGTTTCTGCTTTGGGAATGTGGGCGTGCCATACTATCCGTGACGTCTTTGTTGACGTGGAATGTCACGTATTCGTTGACATTTGAATAAGAGACCAACCAATGATGAGGCCTGAGAGTCAAGATATTTCTCCGTAGTGTCAATAAGCATAGCCTGTACTTTTCATCAACGTTAGCTGACTTGAAATCTGATGAGGCAGCTGAGCCCGGAAGATTCTGAAGCTGAAATGCCGTTTTGGAGAGAAAATAGTGGTAAATTTGGTAGTCACCGGAAATGCCGAAATTATACTCAATTCTTTGTATGT
>JABFYK010058256.1:0-28605 GCA_018849495.1 Termitomyces sp. T123_Mx157 | reverse complement strand
CCAGTCCAATCTTCCCCCAGTTCCCCCAGTTCCCCTAGAGTTGCGATACGACTCTCCTCCGCACTTTGCTGATCCTATCGCTGCCCCGCGTCCCCATCGCATCGACCCATCGATTCCTGCCAACGTAAGTCCCGCGCTCTCTCATCGAGTCACATCTAAGGTTTTCAAAGATGGCACACAACCTAGAGGATTATTCAGGAGTCAATCATTCTCCTGGCTTCACTGTTCCGCACCCAGCGCACGGTCATTCTCCACTCCCGCCTCCCCCAGGCACCGAGTGGTCTCCTTTCGGTGGGACTTTGGCTCATCCCAACATACAAAATCAGCAGTTTTCAAGTCCTTTATCTCAATCTACTCTGTTGTTTGATCCTCACCAGGCGCCCGTGCACACTTTTTCGTCACCAGAACCGATTCAGCAGTTTCAGCAACCTCTACAGCCGACTACTCCATCGCTTACTGCACCCATGCCCACCATTGCAACGCTTCAACCCGTTGTTCCAGCCATCCAAACTCCCAATTACGATCCCGCACTCAAGGTCGCATGGGCGCGGGACGTACTAGCCCTCGTTGACCGTACGATCAACCCTTCTGCCTCAACAGATCCCCCTGCAGGTCCTGCAATCATCCATGATCCCTCTCTCCTACGTCTTGCACAGCTTGCCGTACCGACCGTCCTCCAGATCGCAGCTTCATCCATACAGCCTATACCTCCGCACGTCGCCGAGGCCATTTATCTGCGTGCCACACTGGCTGCGAGCGGTGCATACCCAGAACATGTCCAAAAGAATTTACGTGTTGCTTTCCGAGACTTTGAAGCCGCGGCCAGAGCTGGTTATGCCGCGGCATGGTTCCGGATTGGCCGTGATTACGAAAACGTCAATGATACAACCCGCGCCCGCGATTGCTTCGAACGTGGCGTCAAACTTGGTGTTGAAAGTTGTACATACGTGAGTTGATGAGTTTGATCACAATTTCGACGAGTGTTTGATGGCCCATATAGCGTATGGGAATGGCGCATCTGATGGGGCAGCTTGGCTTGCCGCCCAATCCATCTCTCGCGCTTCCCCTCCTCCATCGTGCGGCGACATTAGCAAGTGTAACGACGCCTCAACCCGCCTACATATTTGCCTTGTTACTTCTGGGCGAGTTTGCTTCTCTTCCGGCACCGATCCCCGTTACCCTCTTTGCTCCGTACATTCCTTCCGGATCAACTCAAATTTTGGAGGTTCGCAAGCATCTTGAACGCGCTGCGTACTTGGGCTTTGCACCGGCACAATACAAACTTGGACATGCCTACGAGTTTGCTCAGCCGCCCTTCCCATTTGACCCATTGTTGAGTGTTCAATATTACAGCTTGGCAAGTCAACAGGGTGAGGTGGAGGCAGACATGGCCCTCAGCAAATGGTTCCTATGTGGCTCTGGTGATGGGGAAGTCGAAGATGGTGGATTTGACAAAGATGAAGCATTGGCATTCACTTTTGCAGAAAAGGCGGCGAGAAAGGGTTTGCCTAGCGCCGAGTTTGCTATGGGTTACTACGCTGAGGTCGGAGTTGGTTGTCCAAAGGACCTGTCAACTGCCATTCAGTGGTACAGATTGGTATGTGGCTTGATGTTGCACGTAACCGCATCTTCTCACATTCTTGTACGCTATGTAGGCACAATCTCACGGCAATAGTGATGCGTCTGAGCGTCTGACAGCACTGTCGCAACCTTCCCCGAGCGCCCTCTCGAGACAACAGCATGACACCATTACGGAGAACAAACTTGTCCGCAAACGCACGCAGGCGAAACAGCGATCTGAGATCCAAGGCTATGATTCCCCGTACAAACAGCCAATGCCACCTCTGCCGTCTCCGCAATATCCGGAACAACAACAAGTAATTCAGAATAACAATGGTCTACATGTACCACATGCATTCCGCGAACGTCCTGATGCGCAGCGAGTTGTCGAGGCTGTTCGTCGAAACTCAACTGTCCTGCGTCCCGACGAACACTTTAGCCCTCAGCCGCCATCGGTACAACAGTTGACTCCCGCACAACACATTCAGCAGCAATATCAACAACAACAGGTGCGGCCCTCGCAACCACAACACTCGCCACCGCTGCAGCCACAACAGGTCGGACGCCATCCCATCCACCACAATACCCAACCATCGCCTCGCCCAGGACAAGGACCCGGTGTCGGGCCGCGGCCGCAGTCGGCTGGGGGGCCTGGTGTACCTTCCATGCAGCGTTACACATTGACTGACGTTACCATCCCGTCCTCTGGGGATAGAAAAAGTCCCGGACCTCGCGCGGCAAGGGCACAAAGTCCCGCACGACCCGGACTTGGACGCGGAGGGCGTACAATCAGTGCGTATGCATCCTCACCGTCCCAGTCGCCACCGGCTCTGCCGTCTCAACCTCAGAGCGCTGTGACGGACATTAGCAATCCCATCACTAGTCCCAAGAGTGAGGAAGAAGAGCATAACCCTACCACTACACCTGGTCTCGGAGGTGGGGTGGTGTATGCCGCCAAGCCAAGCAAAGGACCCGCGACATTTGCGGAAATGGGTTTCCAAGGTGCGAAGGCGGAAGATAAGGAATGCGTTGTGATGTGATAATTTTGAGACTCGACGATGTTATTTATTGGATTATCTTGAAAGATACCCTTCACCCTTACTGATACTTATTTGAAGTAACCTCGATTAGCATCTATCCGTACTATACGATCTGGACCGCAGTGTTACGAGCGTCAGCCATTTTTACATGCATACATTGTGGGCGCTTTTGTGTGGGCTTTTATGGACAACTTGAAAAGTTCCGGATATTATCCCCGAAAAGACAATTCAGGGTCACATGATGTTGGTTCTTTACGCGCCTTTTCCATAAAAGTTCGAAACACATCTTGCCTCTTACCATTCACTCACTGAACTTTCTTCTACTCTCCGTTCTCTTCGTGATGTCCGCTACATCCACACCCAATGAATCTTCCAGCACCTCATCTATCCAGCCGATGCACAATCCATCGCAGGCAGCACACATCGTCGTGCCCCAGGCACCCTTGGGAAGCGTCGTGAACCAAGGCCCGTCTATGGGTGCCAAGGCACTCCTAGCGAAGAAGATGGCCAAGAACCAGTCAGTTCATTTGATTCTTCTCGAGGACGTTGATCCGATATTGAGGCTGACCTGTTCCCCATTGCTCAACATGATAGTAATCCTAACTTCGTCTCCCCCACCGATAATCTCGTAACTCCAGTCACTCAGAAACTCAACGCAGCGAAGAAGAAGCAGTTCAGCAAGTATGTCTCTTTGTCTCGATTGATTGACTTTGTTCGCCTAATGTTGTGGCCGGATAGGGGAGCCAAGCCTGTGCAGCTTTTCGCTTCACAACCAATGCGAGACGATAGCGACGGTGAACAGACTGAGGGAGATGTGCCTCCTGTGACTTCTGAGCGGAAAGAGACGATTCTTGAGACCGATGATGAAAACCCCTTTTAGTCTCACCTCTCGCACTATCTATCTCTCATCTGGCTGGACCTTCCGCTCTCTAGAAGAGTTGACGACCCTCATCATAGTTCTTTTATTTTTTATTTTTCCTTTTTTTCTGTATTTGTACTATCGTCCTATCCATCAAGTTACCTATCCATTAACTTATCACTAACGATCGTAATAACGATCGCCGCAGTACCATGAGCTGAATCAACTACAACTTGGCGATCCAGAAATGCTGTCTGATGTACTCGTACTATGAAGTCTAAGTATTGTATCCGGTACTACTTTATGGGTATCAGGAATCGCAAATGAACTACGCGCCTACAACGATGGGTCGTTTGATGGAACTTCGAACTTCAATACTCCTTAATCATGTTTGCGTTTCTTGCCGCTGCAAACCACACAGCAGGTAAGTACCTTATACTCCTTCTATCGGCCATACCGGTAGCAGGATGAAGTCATCTCGGAGATTGATATCCGCCATTCTTCATATTCTGAGGTAATGTTCCTGCACGACGGTGAAGGCAGTCTGAAGATCCCAGTCAAGATTTGCCAACAGGAGATGGCTCAAGCTCACTTGATCAGTCTTCTTCCATATCCAGGTCGCCTTCGACACCTGCGCCTTCCCCAGTGTCATCGAATATGATCTCCTCTTGATACATTTCATGAGGTTCTGGATAATTCAAGGAGTCCTCTAAAAGAAGGTTGGATGATTCATCATAAGCGAGCGAAGATAGTTCTGTTGCTGTTATTGTTGGAGGGGCAGGAGCAGCGAGACTTGATTCGACCGAAGTGAGTATCTCTTCCATAGTATCACCAAGTCTGTCTTCCAGTTCTTCTACAATCTATTTGGGAAGAGAAATTGAACCTTTGTAAGCATGCAATGTCAATCTGAAACATACAACATATAGCTCGACCGGCATAGTAGGTGCCAGGTTCACAACCTGCAGCTTCTCGGCTTTAGTCAATTCATAAGGCGCAAGATCCTTAACTAGCTTCGTGATTCCTTCCGGAGATTGTCTAGTTGTTGGAAGATAGTCGGCAGAGAGGTACTGTATAGCCTATGACAACAACACTATCAGTGGCTTCATTCGATTCATTAATTCTCTGAGAAGTGTTGGGTACCTCGACCTCAACTGTTCTCAGGTTCTCGCTAGCCTCTCCAAAAACTGTGTCACCAGAAAGACGTGGAGGCAACCCTGCTGCCTCTTCTTCCTTTTTGACACGTAGAGCTGTTTTGGCCCGAGCTAGATGGTCGCTCTCAAGTTCACGCAGCAATGCTAAGACTTCATAATTGGATAGTAAGGCGGCTCGGGCGTTAACAACCTAAAAGATCATTCTTATCTGTACGTTTAGTATTCAAGATATGTACTCACTTCCATAGTGAAAGCGAGATAACGATTGTGAAAGTCGTTATCAACTTTCCTTGAAACCCGACAAAATGTCGACAAGCACGAAACTTTTGGAAGCGAACGTTACATAATCACTCATGGATCAACGGCCCGGTCGAATTCCAGTTTAACCGCGTCATTCAAGCTACGCGCCTCAACCTGGAACTCATGGACGATTTCGACTTACGGTCGAATCTCGAGGGGGATGTTCCTCAACTCTCCTTAATGTCACGTTCCGAGGCTAGGGAAGATATACAGATCCTCAGGGATCGGATTAGGGCTGTTCTACCCCAAAATCGGCTTAGACGCGCGTATGCTTGCCTCTAGCTCTGCTTCTCATCACCCCGATCCGAAAAAGTTCCGACTAGCCAGATACAGGACCTCTTAAATGGTCTACCTAGACTTACCGAACAGGAGTTATCTGATCTCGGGCACAAAGGCAAGCGCAACATACCCGTATGCTCTACTCAGAACCTTACAAATCTCTCAATAGACTCATCCTGCCCTATCTGTTTCACACCTTATCTTGCAATCATTGCTGAGGAAGAGGTTGCTTCGGTTATGGATTCTCCGGCACACGCAGTTGAAGAATTGGGCATCACAAGGTTATCCAAACCATGGCAATGTGGTCATATCTTCTGTCGACGAGAGTAAGTAGACTTCTACCACATCTCCCGCCGTGATAGTTCATGCATCATCTGTAGCATCTCAAAGTGGATCACAGAGGCCGTGAGTGAAATGCTCTGTTTTCCTGACTAAGGTTAACAGGTCTGGCAGCACGACTCATGTCCCATGTGCCGGCAGCTTCTCGTCCAACCGACTTCAATTCGTGGCGTGAGATCTGGACCATCCGATCGTGACGGTCTCCTATCTTCTCTTGAGCGGCGATTAGAGCGTCACGCGAGCTTGTTACGATCTCTTGGTACACTTGACTCTCTTCCTGTGTTACGGGCGCGGAACCTTGACGGTGATCAAATCGATGCTGGACCTAGCGAGGACAGAACCCATTTTACTGGGATGTACTCATGACTTCCCTATTATATTTTCCAACTTTTTTCCTCCTTCCAGTTTATATCAATGTAAAGTAATGAAAATAACAAATCTCAAAGCAAGCAAAGAGATCTATATATGAAGTCCGGACCGTACTTGGAAGAAATGGAATTACGAGAGCTATGTATGCAAGATGTTGAATCAATGACCGCTTTATCAAACAAGACAAGATAGTAGGTCAAATGTCTGTGATAAAGTGCTGCCAAGATAATGTTGTGAGAAATATTCGAGAATGGTGAATCAGTTCTTGCGGCACATCCTGAATAAGTTGCGCTTGAAGAAGTAAAATAGACACTGAAGAGTCCCTATATGTTAGTTGTCGAGCTGAAAACCAGCAAGTCACGTACCCCTAAGAAACGCACAGCCGACAGACCAAAGGTTGAGTATAGAATGACGCCGAAATAGAAGTTCTGCTTCTGCCGCAACGATGCCTCATCGGCTTCAGGATTGTCGCTGGGCAGACCATTGATATTTTCGATAGCAATAGCCAGAGTTGCGTTCGAAAGCATCCATGCCGCTACGAGACGGGTCCGGAAAGTCCTGTTCTGGTCATCCATGGTAGGTTTTTCTACAGCTTCTTTGACGATGAGCTTGGTCATTGCTCGGCTGACAGTCTCCTTAAAGGCAGCATCAACATCTTCCTGAACCCTAGCGGTATCTACAACGACAGGCGCATCCGTGCCCTTGGTTTTCGAAGACGAGACCGAAGGCAGAGCTTCAGCTTTGTCGCTTCCTTTTGTACCCCATGATACCTATAATGATGTTTGAATGAAAATTCCAAAAAGTGAAGAGAACCGCACATCGTGTAGATTGCAGAATGCGTAAACATTGAGAACGTTAGTGAAGCTAGGTGCCATGCACAGATATTGCAGGAAGCTGGAGAACATGTGCCAAGGGTCACGCTGCGGGGAATATCAGCCGTTATATATACGAGAAACTGAATGCTCACATAGAGGAACGATGCAATGAAGTAGATACCTGTCACCATAGTTAAGCATGGTCTGTTAATGATTGCTGTAGCACCGCACCAAAAGTAGATATCATTGCGGCCATCAAGGCGCCGACCGGAGGTTCGAAAAATGTCGCTATAACTTGTGACGTCGTCTTGTTCTTCAGCTGGTCGGGAATGGCCTACATTTTTGCGTTGAGAGTAAAAAGGGTATCTGAGAGGGTCATAACTCACGGCAAAAGCTTTGACTGTCAACCAGAACGAGCAAACCAATAAGTAGACCGCGAGAATAGCATAGACCCTAATAATTGTCAATGATGGACGAAAATTCCAACCACGACATAAAGAACTTGCCATAACGTGGTCGTATACATCAGCCGTTCACCCTTGGGCCGGTTGCCCAAGGCAAGGACAAATTGCATCGCCAGGAAAGCCAAATAAATCCATTTAAACGCTTCATTAACCCAGTGGGTCTGCAAAAGCTAACGTTGATTGAAACCAAGAGTAGGTGGAAATAAATACATACGACACCAGCAGTCCCAAATATGATAATGTTTTGACTTGGGAGAAGATCGATGATGATACTGAACGTCAACCACAAATTGGCCAGGGCAAACCACGAGAAGATAAGCGAGAAGATATTGTACTATCGCGTACAAGTCAGCAAATTTACTGGCAGAGGCTGATAGTACATACAAGAGCCTGAACATGAAGAAAGAACATGCGGATGATTCCATGCCCTGACCTATAGAACGCAAAAAAGTTGACAAGAGCGTACTGGGCATATTATCAGGAAGCCTGAAAGTTATGAAAGGTTCAAACCTACGACTGAAGCTGCAAAGGAACCGTTGAGCCAACGGCGACGTTGCCCAATCAATTCTGGGGCGCTCTCAGGAACATCCGTTTCGGCCTTACTCGGCTTCACGTATGTCAGAGTCCACTTGTCTCCCGCTTTCGCAACCAGTTCGAAGCACAGGATACGGTCCTCAGCTGTTCAAGGAACAAAAATGTCAGCCTCATTGACAGTTTCAGACAAGAAAGCTTACCCAAGAACATGTTCTTGGTGAAGATATTCATCCCATAGATACCTTTTGGTCCAAGACGATCAGCCAATGAGTGATCACCATGGAAGTACTGCTCGAGAGGACGTCCCAAAATAGCACGGTAGCGATAGGCTGAGAAGGCGCCCGGAAGCACAGAGACATAACCAAAGGAACTCTCCAAGGGTTTGTCTACAGAAATTATTAGATTTTACAAGGAAATGAGAACAGGTTAAATCACCTAGAATATTGGACATCTTGTACTCGAAATTTTGAGCAGCAACCAGAGGATTCAAGAGTTTTTTTCCCCCTTTGATCATGGCGTGAATTTCACCTATGAGACGATTTCAGCTTGATGGTGAGCTTGACAGTACAAGGCCTAGACTAATACAAACCGCAGCAGCCTCCCAAGTTGGCATCATTGTAGAAGGCTTCCCAGAGATAGTAAATCGATTTGTGCCCAGGTTTGGTACCCGCGTCGATCAAAACGCAAATTTCGGGCTGTCATATGATATAGTTCGGTCAATCACAATCACAATGCTATAGTTGAACCGACATTGAGCATTCTACCGATGGCGTTGAATAACCAACGGTGCGAATTGATCTTCTTTTGATTTTTGGCCTTTAGAACAAAGATAATCTGGACTGGAACCAGATTTAAAGGGTCGTTGGCTTGAGGGAGAACAAGCTGGGGAGTCGCGTCCACCGACAGTTGTGTCGTGTACTGCGAAGAATATCACTTATGTAATTACGTAGAGCAGTTTAGTTTGAATGGGTTCGACATACCTCAAAGATATGAGCAACTGTGTCCTTTCCATCCACTTGTTTCTTCATGATTCCATCTTGATATACGCCAACCGTGGCAAGGATATCTAAGACACTCTTATCCATTGGCTCTAGGCCGTCAACAATTAAGGCAACAGTAATCCTTTTCCAGGCAGGATTTCCTTCTTCAGCAGACCTTCGCCAATACTTGGACTGTTTGGTCTTGCAAATGTCACGAATGTTGAGCATAACACCGTGCAGTGTACGCGCATACAGTGTTTTGTCTTCATTGTATGAAGTGACAGCGATGAGGATTTCCGTGTCACGATTGTACATCTTGGTCCGCAAAGACCAACCATTAGCCTCAGTGAAATCGTCAGGATCACAGGTGGCCGCAGTGTAGCGCATATGGCTGCGGTAGCTTAAATCAACGGGAGATAGGACGATCAACAGACAAGTGTACTTACGAAAACTCCGTCGTATTCGTGGACGACCATTTGGCTTCGATGGCTGAGAACACTGGAGTAGGCACGGGATACTCCGCAATAAAGTTGCCATTGGTGAGTTTGACTTTGCGCGTCACACCACGTTTGATGGTCTGACGACGCCTCCAAGCACTCTCAACGCCGACACTGGATTCAGAGACCACTGACAAGGGACGATCTCCATAAGGATCACCCAATGTATTGGGGTTCAAAGCACTTATATGTTCCAATAAGTGCACAGTCGACGTACCACACAACAAGCAACGTACGGTGGGGGATAAAAGCCAGTAGAGCTTTGTCCAGATGTCAGCGGCTGCTTCTCGATCTCGTCATCATCATATGTGCTCTCCTGTGCATCCAAGTTTGTGGTGCTGGTTGCTGCCAGTGAATATGGAGACGCTTGACGATAGGGCACTTGAGATTCTTGAAACTGGATTTGGCGCGAACGGTCTGCAAAAGGGTCGTCGTATTCTGAGGTGGAAGAATGGTAAGAGGGCAAAGGAGGCTGTTGATCAGCCATGAGAGGAGAATGAAGGTCGTTTCGAAAAGTTGCCAACAGCCAAACCTTGGTTTTGTTTGCAGCAGGCGATGAAGCTTCTAAATATAGCATCATCACCGCTCGTTGCCGACACACCCAATTTCCTAGATTTCCTGCTACCCTCGAACATAAAACAGCGCTGAATTTGAATTCTTACTATCTTGCGGTTTGTATGTCAGGCTATTAGTGAATCTCTTTTGAGTCATGAAATTCTCTACAATTCTTGCTTTTCTTTTGCTTCCGCCAATCACAGTACACAGCCACTCGGCCATTGATCAATTGTCGGTACAATACTATGTATAAATTGTATGGGACATTGTTCCATCATTCGTTGTCTTGGCCCTGTGCTTCTATATCAACTCTCAAGGAAGACTTGTCAGTCAGAAAGCTGCTGGAGACCAATCGTATGCATTGAATTGATTCGTGCCGGTTGCCCGGTCAACCGCGGCCGCTTGTGATATCTACTTATTCTCAAACTTGACCTGAAACTTACACCAACGTCTCCTACAATGTCTCCTGTCATCATCTATCGGTGGGCGGAATTATTGACATACCTCCAGATGTGAATTAAATAAAATTTCCACCAACTTAGCTATGATGCTTCACCCTACTCAGTGAAGATTGACAACATTCTCATCCTCAAGAATATACCCCATCAGAAAGTCAACGTGAGTTGGACACACCCTGCCCTTCCTGCTGACGCATTAACTTGTTGGATATGCATCAATCTAGGTTTCACCCGTCTTGCCGCGCCCCGAAATCACCAATCTTCTGGGCATCACATATCGACGCATCCCCATTCTTGCGATCGGAAATGACGTGTACTGCGATACTAGGTACTTGAAAGTTGAAAAACACCCTATCCATACTCTTTTCTAAAGGCAAACACCTTTGACTAGCCTCATCGCATCTACGTTGGAGAGACGCTTCCCATCTTCGGCTGGATATGGTACAATCTTCCCTCGATTAAAAGACTCAGGTGCCACTGATACTGGCGCAATTAAAATCTTCGCTAAATTATACGAGTCTACCATCTTTCCGACTGCCTCTGGTCTCCTTCCGTGGGAAGCCCTTCCAAAGGCTTTTCTTGATGATAGAAGCTCGGTATGTTTCTATTCTATCTGTTCATGAACTATACTCAAAGACTATCCAGTACGTTGGTGGCCCCATTGACGTCAAAGCGATGACAGCGCTTCAGGGGAAATCCCTAACGACATTGTCCTCCCATCTAGTAAGCTCTCTGGGCATAGTAGTGTGGGCTTCATAGTAATGATGCCGAAGGCCCTTCTAGAGGAGCAGCTGAATGATGGTCGCGAATGGATGTTTAATTCTGAGCTTCCATCCCTTGCAGATATTACGGTCCATTTTATTTTGACGTGGGTCAAAAAAGTAGGCGTACGTCCGGCCAAATCGCTGGTTGATGCGTCAAACTTTCCGAGAACTCTGTCGGCAAGTCCTACTTCCTTTCTTCTCTTTGAGGATGTGTTTACTGATCACATTTGCATATTCCACATCTCATATTCAGTGGCTTACCCGTATCTCGGATTATCTTCAAAGAAGGCAAACTGGCCAAGCCGCCGTTCAAAGCATAAGCGGGGATCATGCTGCTAAAACGATCGTATCGGCAGCACACGAACCGTACAATGTTGTAGGTTTCAACAATCAGGAAGCTGGCCATCTAGGTCTCAAGCTTAACGACTACGTCCAAATAGCTCCGGATGATACTGGTGCTCTCCTATATTTTTTTTCGAGGCTAGATCGTAATTTGTTGAATTCTGCTTTGCAGGGAAAAAGTTCTCTACAGTTGGCAAATTGGTTGGCTTCAACAAGGAAGAAATCGTGATTGAAGTTCAGGGGTCGGAAGGGCTCCTTCGTTGCCATTTCCCTCGTTTAGTCTACACGGTTACAATCATCCGGCCTCATAAGTTATGATTTGTGTATCAAGTAATAATTGAATCGTGGCTTTTACTCATACGGACCTGATGAGTCGTCAACGAAGGATCAAACGCTCAGAATGAGAGCTTTCCGCACGGGAGTTTTGATGCTGCCCCACTTTCTCATTTGTATATAGTTCCACCAGGTTTACCGTGGCACATACCTACAGATACGTCCATAGCTAATTCTTTAACGTAGGTAGACATAAGACTACTTGTCGCCATTGCGTCAAACTCGTTGAATGTCAATGACCGCCCATCCGTGGTCTGCATGATGACACGTCTATATCTAAGAGGGGAGCAATCGATATATGTTTCTCGAACCTAGGAATATAGGTGGTCAAGATGACAGCTTTATGCCGATCTAGGCCCATAGACTGCAATACATCTGTCTTCGAAAGCCTTGACCATAAGCTTAGAGACTTGACCGAAGAATCCCGATGACACGGACGCGTGGATCGGATTGGAAAACGCATACATCAAGTCGAGAGTGACCAAAGTAGATTTCGCCCCGTTCTGGTCGATCCGCAGAGCACTCGGCGACTCGAACACCTGAGGAGATCGCACAGACACAGGCTGAAAGCGCCACGTTGTCATAAGAGTCTTAAACAGAGGTGTGGCTGTCGACGCGACAGCCTGAGATTGAGATGTGTCAGGGATGTGGTATAATCTTCGCTGGCTGAAAACGCGGAAAACTCACCTCAACAGATTCATACGGTTTGCACGTCACTCGACTTACATAGCTTTCAGTAAAGGTCAAGAATCCGACAGTCAATTCAGCTTCCATAGTCCCCGGGATATGTCTTTCGGGAGATTGCCTATGAAGGGGTGTGACAATGCGAGACCCAGTACAGAAGGGAACGAATTGGTGATAGGATTCTACATCAGAGACAACTTCATAGAGTTCTTTCTGGTCGTATCTAGGAAGGATATGACATGAGTTTCATGCCTGGGATGGCTCCGTCAAACTCACGGGAGAATTTTCCGTTCATGGTATCTCTTTTCAGGTCCCGAATTCCAGGGAGCGATATCCGAAAGATTGGGCAGGGAAAATAGTGTTCTAATATGTCTAGATCCATTGGTCCTATGTAGCAGTGTTCTGTGAGAAGAACATAGCACTGGCCGATACATGAAATGACAGTGGAATCAACAGGATCTAATATTCCTGATTCGGACGTTTTGCTAGTAACTTTGTCATATGACCCCAGCTACTTCTCAGTACATTTCAAAGATTCTCATGTTATCATACGGAAAACATAGGAATCAATCCGCAAGCGAGATTATATTTTTATTTACCCTTCTGGAAAAAGCTCATACTAAGGAGACAGATGTCAACTTCAACCCCTCCGAGGGGTGCAAGATATCCAGAAGCCAATGACAGGCCAACAATGACCTTCCCCAATTTGTGAATATGATTGATTATTCTTTATGAGCAAAATACAGATGAAGAGATGGAACACTCTTGATTCACTTCTTTGTGAAAGAAAAAAACATTATTCGATAGCAAGTCCAAAGCTTGACCCGAACCCAATCATTCGGACCTGAGTATCAACCAACATAGTCAGTGTTTTCAGGACATTCTCTCGCGATCTGGAGCAACCTTTAGAGTGATCTTCGCCGATCTGATAAGTATACTCACATGACCTTCCTGCTGGCATTTATAGCAGGTCCTGTTCTTATTCGAAATGCCTGCTGTTGGGCCCAACGGTGTATTATCAATGGGCGTAGCGCCAGGTGCCGCGAGGCAGTCCCTAAACAAAGAGCAGATCAGTGATGTACGTCATATGGCACAACGCCGCAGGTACCTGGCCATATGGTTGGGGCCACCACAACGGTAACATTTGACGGGAGGCAAAGTCGATGTGTTCAAAGCACGACCGGGTGGCGGAACACGGGTGGCGAAACCGGTAGTCGCACCCAAAGTTCCATTAGGACAAGTACGAGCGATGTGACCAAAACGACCGCAATTCTATCGACGACATTAGAGAGGAGGGAAAAAATTTGTCTGTTGCCTACATAACACTTCTGATTGGCACCTTGTTGCTGGACCCTCAAACTGGGACATTCCGCTGATTTTGGTGACATATCAACTATAGGTTCAGTAGAAGCTCAAAACGATTACCTTGGATGTGACCAACACCCCCGCAAGAATAGCATTGCTTCGCCGAAACCGTACGTGGAGATGGGCAAGCAGAAGACTCGTGTCCTGGCTGGCGACAGTTATAGCAGAGCCTCTCATTTGACGTGCAGTTTTCGGCAATGTGACCGACTAAAACTACGGATGAAAATTTGGAACCGGGTAAGTAGATGAGAACGCACGGTTGCCACACTTGAAGCAGCCCTTCCTAGAAAACTGGTATGCCATCTCAAGACAACTTCGGAACTAATTTGAGGTTGAGACAAGAGAACATATGCAAAGACAATTGAAGAGGTACCTTCCTTCTCCCACTTCCAGCTAACCACTAACCCTCTACCGCCTCCAAAAAGGGGATGTGTTGGAAAGTGATGTTGGGAGGATCAAGGGATGACGGAGCCGTAGTTCTCGCTCCGAGTAGCCGGCCCTGAAGTGCCTTACCAAGCGAGACTTTTGACAACTCCCAAATCAAGCAAGCCCGCGTGTTCAATACGTCAACGCGTCAACTCTTTGTTGAGACACCGGTCAAGGAACGTCCGCCCCGAAAAGGATTTTTAGCACTCGCGTCCACAAGGTACTTTGATACAAGATGTCAATGTTATCGCCCGTCGAACGCGGAATAGTCATGCTGATTTGACGAATGGAGTAGCTGCCTTCGCCTCGATTCGTATATAAAGCCCTGGGCCAACAAACTCGTACTTTCTATATCCTAACTTTCTTCTGACTCGCAGGTACGTTTCGATGAGCCTTTGCCCCATACGTCTTTCATACGTCCATGCTAGGCTCTACCCACCTCCCGACGTTTAGGCGACCTTCGTGCGCTAGCGTCCATCGCGTTTCTTGTTAGGGTGAAGAGCGAATTCTCTTGTGGTAAGTGATAGGTTTCGCGACTTGTACATATTAATTAATATTTACTACTTATAGACGGTCTTGTACCTTCCCTTGCGACACCGTTCATCATCCTTCCAACAAGCGATGTAACAAGCGCACAAAGTATGGCTTGATGTGCGGAAGGGGAGTTTCGTGCGCTCGTCATTTCAGCACCGTTGTCGGTCCGTATTAATCTAACAATGTAAGGACCCACCATCGTTACTCACCCCTCACATAGCATTCTGCACTATCCTCGCCGCGTGTATCCTCTTTTACTGTCGCTACTCAAATTCATGTACTCATGAGTTATGACTGTGGTTATCGTTATCAATGTATTTGCATGACATTATGAGCTCAGTACTTGAATGGTCTCTCCGTTATTCGTACGGCTTGCAGAGTGAGCAAAGTGTACTATCATTGAGACAAGTCATTACGCTTTATTCCTCGTATCTTTGCGCTGAAGGAACGGGCTACCGTCCTATCCTTCTGTAGGATCTCCCTTTAGTCAGACAGAGAGCCTTAACCTGCATTGACACGCCGAGGCCGAACACTTCTTGATATCGAAGAGTGACGTCAGTATCAACTTTATTCAAAACCTCAGAGATATGGTGGAAAGCCGAGACGGCAGGCACTTAGATTGTGGTCATCTGCCAGTGCACCCATGTTGCTCTGTTGCACATGAGAGTTGGTAAGATAACGGCTGTGTTGCACATGAGAGTTAGCAAGGATAACGAGAATCTTTGACATGTTTGCAATGTGCCGTAGCATCAAGGGGGACAGACCGGAAAATTCCGTGTTACGATCGGGTACGATGGCTTGAACATGAAAATGTTTTGGTCATGTCGGATTGATACCTAGGCTGGAGGTATCTGGCACTTCGTAAATGAATCTGCTTGATAAGACTTGATTCATGCACCACAATATGACAATTTCATCATCCCTCGTATACTGACGTATAGATGATGTTTCTGGACCATACTTATCAAGGACAGCCTGTTTATGTCGTGTCACTGAGTTATCCCAAAATAGTCAGATCAGAAAACCTCACGTACTTGTTCACCCTTCTTAAGGCTGGTACGTTGGTTTGGAGTCTCGACTTGGTGTTGTGCGAATATGCGTGATAGATATCTCAAATCTTCTTCAAGATTGTCCGTCTTTCTTTTATATGCTATATTTACCTCCTTGACTTTGGAAACGAAGCTTCAAATTATCTTGGCTGAAGCTAGTCTCCTTGCGACTCCCAGTGGTGCCCGGACTTGATTCCTCGTTGTAACCTTGATCTGTTTGCCGGCGATCCTGAGTCCAGTGAACCTAAGAAAGGTCAACCCCGCATCAGCTTCAGAAAATCACTATTCCCAAACACGTTGGGGCTATGCCCTATGTCGGGGAATACTACGCTCTGCGTACTGTACATAAATGCAAATGTATCACTTACATCCTTTGATGGTGTTCTGATCAGACTATTGACTTCTCCTGCGGACTTCTCCTGCGCCAAGGTTTTAAGATATCAAAAATAATCGTTTGAATCCCTCTTCCGTCATGACCAACCTCCATAGGTCAACTTGATGTAGACTACACATTGAAAGTGTTCTCTGATTTGAAATCTAGCGCACGATGTGACTGAACGACGGTTCAAACGAAGCTTCTAACATCACGACAGCACACACATGCGATTGCGATTTCCAGTTGCTGATGCCACGTTCAATGCTGCTTGCAGGCGTTGTCACCTTTCCCATACACCCTACTAGTACCACTTACGATTATGTCTCCTGTATTCATCTGCTGTTATCTTCAAATGGCCAAATCCTGATGAATTACCTAGGCGAGGACACGACCCGATCGAGAAAAATTGTTTTTCATAGCAGATCTCGCAGGAGAAGCGGGCCGTCATGAAGGTCTGGGGTAGATTTCCATCCATCACTCGTTATTGAGGCGTTGTGCAGATGTCGTGGAACAACTCAAATTGATCATCGAACACTATGGCCCCCATCTCACAATTGACGAACGTAGTCTCCTTTCCGTTGCGTACAAGAATGCCACCAATACTCTACGAAACAGCTGGAGAATCGTAGATACCCTGCATAAACTCCAGTCAGGACGTAAAGGACGTGTTCAGCTGATACAGCGTCAACGTCAGCGCATCGAAAATGAGTTGGATGGCGTCTGTACAGATATTATAGGCCTGTTGGATCACGATTTGCTCCCGGCTGCTAACGAGGGTGAAGAGACGGTATTTTATTCCAAATTGTAATCCTGGATTCACCCTAATGCAGAGACACATCTAACCGACTGCTGATCTTTCACAGAAAGGGTGATTATTGTCGTTATCTTGCTGAGCTAGGCCAGAAGCGTGATAGGGATCGTCACGCAGAGCTCTCACTCAAGGCATACGAATTAGCCTATCAGCATGCGTTAGAAACGTTGCACCCTCTTCACCCAACGAGGCTGGGTTTAGCTCTCAACTTCTCCGTCTTCTATCATGGCGAGTGAATACCAATTAGACTTGCGAGTTTGGTCTAATTTTTTCGTTTTTCGATAGATATAAAGAAGAGTCCTCTTGGAGCTTGTCACTTGGCGAAAAGCGCGTTTGATGATGCAGTACTCTCTGTCGGTTTGGCCGATACAACGAAAGATCATCATATGCTGCACGACTCCTTGGCGATCCTACAACTTCTGAAAGACGACTTGATTCTGTGGTCCGGGGAGATTAAGATTTAGTAGATATGCCTATCCTATGCATGATCCAGAAACATACACATATTAATACGTTACTTGGCAATTCAGTCTACTACTGATGTCCGTCTATGTGATGTCATGCCTCTTTGAACGAGAACTTTCTGCGCCTTGTGCAAATGTTGCAGCGACGAGCATTGGAAACACGAGAGTTGCGTCTGCGTATACCTTGGAAGGAGTGAGAAGATGAATCAAGTGAATGTGACAAAAAAATGAACCTTCACAGCTTCAGCACCTGCTCGAATTTTCCCCCAAGAGACCGCTTCGTCTGGCCGAGCACCGGAATCTGATCCATCGAATTCCTGTCCAGTGTTCTAGATAAAATGACAGAAAACAATTGTGAGTGAATATCGTAATTGGTAAACACAGATGACTTACTATGAAGACAGAGTAATCAGCTCCATTTCGCTGGCGGTAATCATTGCTCGGGTACGATTTCTAAAGATACGGATTCTTAAACTTACTATCAACATCGCATTCGCGATTTGATGTTTGCAAACGCCCCCTCCAAGGACAATCATCCCAGCTTTGCGAGATGTCCGCGACCGTTCATTGAGATCCCGAATATCTTGTACAATGTCAAGGACAAGACCAGGGTTCCGGAAGGAATGAAAGTAGATCATATCACCAATAGAGCCATCTGTTAGTGCAGGGCAGAATACAGGAATATCATTCTGTTACTAGTCAGTGAAAAGCGGAAATTGTGCGCTGATAATCAAACATACTTTATATGCCCAGTAGTATACAGATTCTTCGTTGTTAATTTCCTTTCCTAATCGCCTGATAAACGAGCTCGGTGTCCAGACTTTTCCGGTTGCCTTCTGCTCGGCCAGCATCGTATCGAGAATAGGTGTAAGCCAGTCCTCGAATTTGCAATAGTTATCATTTGGTACAACCAAATTTCCTATACGGTTCATTCCGCGTCTCCTCAGGTCTGCTCCGTCGAGATTGAAGTCGGCGAGGTAGGTTTTCCCTAGACATTTAATGAAATCTTCCTCGATCCCTCCGGCTGTTGTAACCAGCACTGCGACATGCTTATGCTTAACAAGATAAAGGATGACTTCGCGTAGACCAGATGATATGAGGTTCGAAGTGTACCCTAGAAAAATGTTACACCGAGTTTGCGCCCGGATATCTGGAGACGAATGATAATCTGATTCATCCTCAGCCAAAGGCTCGTCAGAGAGTCGCCACTTGCGCTATAAAATGGGCCTGTCATCGTCAATTGCTTCGAACACACTGGTTTATTACGAACCATTCTGTTCACGATGTCAATCGCCTTGCCAAGACTGTTTGCTTGAAATCCGATGCGTTCATAGCTTTGTAGGAACTGCAGCAATGACAAAGGTTCCTCAAAATCTGGACCTCGGACGGAGACGGCATTCTCTGCTATCGGTTCGGACGGTTGAAGAACAGCGGCAGAGGCCCCAGCGGGTACGGTCCTGGAGGTCATATTTCTAAACACAACAAACTTGAAATTATTTTGATCTGACTTCCAAATCAGGACGACAAACAAACTCTCGACAATTGTGCAAGTTACACTCTTTCAACTTCAAATACGACATCACCGCAAGCTACTTGAGTTGGCTTGCATGGAAGCTGCTGACAGTGCTCATAATGTCCCACTTCCTCTCTCACCTCCGATCATTTATCTCGATGGAACACTAGAGCCTGACGACACCTTAATTCCCACCACTGGTGACGATTCAGGCCACGTAGTCGAAACACCGGTGGTACACCTCCCCATTGGCAAATGCGAAGGTGCGGAACCTCAGAGTCAGAGCGACGCCCTGGCTTCAAACAATGCATTAAAGGACGAAAACAAAAACGAGGAAGAACCAAAGGAAGGTGTGGAGTTAGATGATGATGATGAACACTTGCCTACCGTAATTGTGCACGACGTCAACGTGAAACCTCAAGGAGACGACGAAGAAAATGTTAATATCCGGACAGAAGAGAAATACACCAAACAAAATGGGCTTCAGGGAGAAACTTCCTCAGCAATGACTACCACGGCGGAATCCAGTCAACCCGTCGATATAAATGGGGAACATAGTTTAAGTTCGGGGTCTCGTCACCAAGAGATCCCATCTACGCCGCCAACTCCTCCTGCGAAGCCACAAGATCTTCAGGAAGAGGCTGCACAGTCTCGCAGCTCTCATTCCCAGTCCGTGGACGAAACTCTGCAGGGTCACAGGCGCTCAATGACGATCTCGAAAGGTCACACCGTATCTGTAGTTCTGGTTTCTGCTGCCCTTGAGACTATCGTTGCTTCCAAAGAGGCTAAGCGTTCTGCACCACTTCGCGATA
The DNA here is from genome assembly GCA_018849495.1 of Termitomyces sp. T123_Mx157. Classification (NCBI taxonomy): domain Eukaryota; kingdom Fungi; phylum Basidiomycota; class Agaricomycetes; order Agaricales; family Lyophyllaceae; genus Termitomyces; species Termitomyces sp. T123_Mx157. The sequence goes on along the minus strand of JABFYK010058256.1, from coordinate 8,932 downwards.
GCACTCAAAAAGCATTGGACTTAATACGCAACAATCACGGTGTAGCCGAACCTCGAATGATTTTCGAGCCTCTTCGCCTGGCCTGTGAAACGAAAAATGAGAAGCTTATGATTGCTAGTCTAGATTGCATATCTAAACTTGTTTCCTATTCTTTTTTCGCGGAGTTCGACGTGAATGCCGGTCATATTCCGTCCCCTCCACCATCACCTCGTCATCCTGGCAGTGTTTCATCTTCTGTCCCTCAACCCTCCCTGGTGGACCTGGTGGCCCACACAATCGCTTCTTGTCACACAGAAACGACTCCAGAGGCTGTATCATTGCAGATTGTAAAGGCATTACTTGCTCTGGTTTTGTCACCGACCACTCTTGTTCATCATTCCTCCCTGCTGAAAGCGGTTAGAACTGTCTACAACGTATATCTGCTGAGTTCCGATCCTGTCAATCAGGGAGTTGCTCAAGGCGGTCTCACACAAATGGTACAACACATTTTTGCGCGGTGTAAAGTCAGTCAAACTTCTAAGGAGACAAGCGATCCTGTTTTACCGTCTTCGTCTCTTCCAGAGAGCACATCGTCGTCAGTTCGCGCGTCTTTCGCTATCTCAACGCCAGAGCCAGATGGAACATATGACAAAGCTCATCAACAGACCACGTTCGAAGCGGAGAGTTCCCGTATTTCGTTACCGAAACCGGTGAATGAGAGTGGATCTCAGACGACGGATACCCAAACACGGCTTACGTTGTATGTATTTTTCTCGTTTTCAAATCGAACTTCTATTGAGCTGTTGCGCTAGACAGAATTTTGAAACGGCCAACCCTCTGGATAGCTTACCAGAAGCTGAACACGGTCATGACCTGACCACTAACGATCTGTTCATCAAGGACGCCTTCCTCGTATTTCGAGCTCTTTGTAAGTTGACAATGAAACCACTCAACACAGAAAGGTGTGCTTTGGTAATTTTGTTATTAGTTCTATCGTCTCTGATCTCCTCCTCAACAGCGAAAGAGATCCCAAGTCGCATGCAATGCGCTCTAAACTCTTGTCGCTCCATCTTGTTTTGACTGTCTTGAACTCTCACATGGCACTATTTGTGGATCCTGATGCTATCATATATTCCAGTTCTTCTAACGAAGCGACAACTTTTGTTCAGGCCATTACTCAGTATCTCTGTCTGAGCCTGAGTCGCAATGCAGTCAGCCCTGTCCCCCAAGTCTTTGATATCAGTGTTGAGATCTTTTGGCGAGTTCTATCCGGAATGCGTACTAAACTCAAGGTGGGCGCATCAGAGACATAATTGCACGAGGAACGAAAACTTACCATGATAAATATCACAGAAAGAGATTGAAGTTCTTTTGCACGAGATCTTCATTCCTATCCTCGAAATGCGAACTTCTACGCTTAAACAGAAAGCGGTTATCCTTGGGATGTTGTCGAGATTGTGCCAGGATCCTCAAGCTCTAGTCGAGATCTACCTCAATTATGATTGTGACAGTGAAGCAGCAGATAACATCTATGAGCAGTGAGTCGTTCAAGTAATCTGTCGTCGAGGTTATATTTCGACTAATTTGTATGTAGCTTGATCAACATAATCTCAAAAATTAGCACAACACCACCCACTTCAAACCAGAGAGGAAGTGAACCCTCCAGCCCTGCTCTGAGCCCAACAAACAAGAATCACTCATCAGGAGCTCCCCCCTCAATATTATCCGTTCTATCAGTTCCCGGGACAATGGATACTTCAGTTCTGGGACTTTCCGAAGCGCAGCTGAAGAGGCAGGGCCTTGAGTGTCTTGCTGCTGTCATGCGCTCTCTTGTTGCTTGGGGAACAGCTGTAAGTAGAGTGACTGAAGAGCCGCTACCCACTCCTGCGAAATCGCAGGTTGGCGAAGAGTTGCCTCTTACACCAGAAGGATCGCTAGACAAACTTGCCGCTTCGACTGCAAGCGTCGAGACTCTGCGTCAACCCACACCCGAAATTATCGATGACCCTGGACGATTTGAGAGTGCAAAACAAAAGAAAACGACGCTTTTGGAAGGTATCAAGAAATTTAACTTCAAACCAAAACGGGTTGGTGTTAGCGTATATTCTGGAGAACAACGCTGACATTCATTTCTTAGGGTATTCAATTCTTGATTGACACTGGTTTTATACCCACCAATACTCCTGCTGATATAGCTAGGTTCATGCTCTCAACGGACGGGCTGAGCAAGAGTATGATCGGAGAATATTTGGGCGAAGGGTACATCTTCCTTGCGATTAGAATGACGTATGTTTCTGACTTTTTCTTAGAGCCGATGAAAATATTGCTATAATGCATGTGTTTGTGGACCAGCTTGACTTCAAAGATCTTGCCTTTGTCGATGCTTTGAGGGTTTTCCTCCAATCTTTCCGTTTGCCAGGAGAGGCGCAAAAGATCGACAGATTTATGCTCAAGTTTGCCGAACGTTACATTGCAGGGAACGCCAAGACCATCTTTGCGAATGCTGGTATGTCACTCAGCAGCGTCGCATGAATTATACGCTCACTTGTATAGATACGGCTTATGTCCTGGCTTACTCGACCATTCTGCTCAATACGGATGCCCATAGCCCTCAAGTCAAACACAGAATGACGAAGGCCGATTTCATCAAGAACAATCGAGGAATTAATGACAACAGTGATCTGCCAGAAGAGTTCTTGACCAGAATCTATGATGACATTGTCTTGAATGAAATCAAAATGAAGGATGAAGTGGAATCTGCGCTCACGCTCAACATGGGTGGACCAGGTCTAGCCGGGGCACTCGCCAACGTTGGCAGGGACTTACAAAGAGAGGCCTACGTTCTGCAGTCAAATGGGATGGCAGTCAAGACAGAAGTGCGATATTGCTTGAACCGAAATTGTTGTTATTGATTCGCTTTTGCAGGCACGCTTCAGGACGATGATGCGTTCCCAAAGAAAAACATCTAAAGAATTTTTCAGTGCCTCGCACTTCGTGCATGTACGCCCTATGTTTGAGGTTGCATGGATGGCTTTTCTTGCTGGCCTATCTGGACCGCTCCAAGAGACAGACGATCTAGAAGTCGTTGAACTATGTTTGGACGGTTTCAAGAATGCGATTCGCATCGTTTGCTTCTTCGATCTCGAATTGCAGCGGAACGCATTTGTCACTACACTCGCGAAATTCACATTCTTGAATAATTTGGGTGAAATGAAGACGAAGAATATGGAAGCCATCAAGACCCTCCTTGACGTAGCTGTAACGGAAGGCAACAACCTCAAAGGTTCATGGCATGAAGTCTTGACTTGTGTCAGCCAACTTGAACACATGCAGCTGATCAGTGGTGGTGCCGATGTGCAGGATGGACGGAAGACGTATGTTTGATTTGAAAGTTGAATCGAAGTCATGAACTTATAGTAACTTCTAGTCGAACTCGTAAATTACCATCGGAGGAGCTGGCAAACGAAAGTCGTTCCACACATATCACGGTCGCAGCAGATATGGTGTTCTCCTTAAGTCACTACTTATCTGGTGTATGTTTATCGCTCCTTGTTGTCTGAGCCACCTGCTCATTTTCATGTTACAGACTGCTATTGTGGACTTTGTTCAGGCCTTGAGTGATGTGTCTTGGGAAGAAATTCAATCGTCAGGTTTGTCGCAACATCCTCGGATGTTCAGCCTTCAAAAATTGGTTGAAATATCATATTACAACATGAATCGAATTCGTCTGGAATGGTCCAACCTTTGGGATATCCTGGGAGAACATTTCAAACTTGTAGGTATTTCAGAAACCGTCTAGTGCACGTAGTGATGCAAAGTTAGGTCTGTTGCCACAATAATCCCCACGTCGCATTCTTTGCTCTCGATGCTCTCCGTCAGTTGGCTATGCGGTTCTTGGAGAAAGAGGAACTGCCCCATTTCAAATTTCAGAAGGATTTTTTGAAACCCTTCGAGTACACAATGATTCACAATCAGAATCCTGACGTACGAGATATGGTATGTCTCATGTTATCCTATCTGTTAGATGGCCAATGTAGCAATCTAGGTTTTACAATGCTTGCAACAAATGATCCAGGCCCGGGTGCAGAACATGCGCTCTGGCTGGCGAACCATGTTCGGCGTATTTTCCGCCGCATCCAAAGTTCTAACAGGTTCGTCCCAAGCTTCTTTGTCGTCGTGATTGTTCTCAATACCATAGTTACAGAACGTATTGCTAGTTCGGCATTCGAGATCGTGACTCGTTTAAACAAGGGTCATTTCTCTGCCATTGTACGTTACGGCGCATTCGCAGACCTCACTGTCTGTATTACGGAATTTTGCAAAGTCAGCAAGTATCAGAAGATCAGTCTTCTTGCCATCGCTATGTTACGCGACGTTATACCCGTCATGCTCAAGTGCTCTGAGTGCTCTTTGACTATTCCTGTGGATGATAGCGTTGCTCCTATGGACGATGGCATGATTAAATTCTGGTTCCCCGTCCTCTTTGGTTTCTATGACATCATCATGAATGGAGAAGACCTCGAAGTTCGGAGATTGTATGTAGATCATTTTTTTTTTCAGAAAAAATCTTAATTGAATTACTTATGAATTAGGGCCCTCGACTCTCTCTTCACCACCCTGAAAACCTACGGGTCAACCTACCCCGTTGAATTTTGGGACACAGTCTGTCAAGAACTTCTCTTCCCTATTTTCGCTGTCCTGAAGTCAAGTCATGATCTTTCGCGATTCAGTACACAGGAGGATATGAGTGTTTGGCTTTCGACCACCATGATACAGGCACTGCGAGATCTCATTGATTTGTATACCTTCTACTTCGACATCCTTGAACGATTTTTGGACGGCTTACTCGACTTGCTCTGTGTCTGTATATGTCAAGGTGGATTGTTCTATCGTCTCAGGCGATCTTGGATACTGACGTAGTAACCAGAGAATGATACCTTGGCACGAATAGGAACCTCGTGTCTGCAGCAGCTACTGGAAAATAATGTCGTCAAACTGAGTTCCATGCGTTGGGAACGAGTCACGACGACTTTCGTTAAGCTTTTCAGGACGACCACTCCTCATCAATTATTTGACGAGAACCTTCGTGTGGAAATTGATGACAGCTCAGGGGAAGTTGCAGAAGGGACAGGTTGGTCTATTATCTTCCTTACAAGATTGTTTTGATGAAAAAAGTTAGACTACAACGGCCAAACCATCCTGCCCGCACCTCTTTCACCTAATAGCGAGCAGCCGAAATCGGATGCACGATCATCACTCGCGGAACGCCGTCGTATCTTCAAACAAATTATCGTTAAATGTGTTCTGCAGTTGTTATTGATCGAAACGACGAACGACCTCTTACGCAATAACAAGGTTTACACAACGATACCTCCAGAACAACTGCTGCGCTTGATGGGCGTTTTGGACCATAGTTATCAGTTCGCCCGCATGTTTAATGATGACAAAGAGCTGCGGACTGGCCTCTGGAAAGTTGGTGGGTCCTACCACAAGACTTTTCTAGGTTCTCTAATTCCGACATTTCCTATCTCTAAAAGGCTTCATGAAACATCTGCCGAATCTGTTGAAGCAGGAATCGAGTAGTGCTGCTACTCTGGTTCACATTCTTCTTCAAATGTATTATGATCCTAGACCGGAACACCAAGCTGCGCGCCCCCAGATAGCAGAGCGCTTGTTGCCGTTCGTTTAGATTCCATACTATTTCTAAACACAGCTCATATGAAGTATAGACTAGGGTTGGGTGTCCTTCAAGATTTCAATAAACTCCGACCAGATACCCAAAGCAAAAATATTACCGCATGGACACCTGTGGTCTCGGAAATATTGGAAGGTTTTTGTGAATTTGACGACAAGGCGGTGAGTATAGGAATATCTCTAGTGATATCTCTCGAATGAAGATTTCTGTTGCAGTTCTCGAGATATCTGCCGGCCATATATCCTCTTGCGACTGACTTATTGTCGCGAGACGTATCCCCAGAGATACGACAATCTTTAAGAGCATACTTCCTCCGGGTAGGATATGTTCAAGGAATGATAGAGGCTTCACCATGATATGGACATTGTAGTATATTTATTTAATTATATTGTCATCCAGGGATAATTGATATACATTGTATTGTAATCAAGGAAAAAGTTCGATGACCCATCAACGCTGGAAACCTGTAAACCCTCCCTGGTATGGTTGACCCCATCCTGTAGACTGTGCAGTAATGACTATTGCAGTTGTAATCAGGTCAGGTTTTCAACAAGACTGCTTGAAAACATACCAGGTGGTGTTTGCATGTTGTTGGTGTTATGGTCAGTCGCAAACGTGCCCGACTTCATCTGAGCGAAAACATTAGCAGGTGAGGTATTAGATATAGATGAAGTAACGGGGAGCGGCGGAACAGGGGGAGGAGTATTGTTTAATGATGAAGAATGATTGTTGAACGGGGATTGGCCGAAATTGGGATTGAATCCTGTAAATTCTACACAATGTGAGATGCGTACACCAAGAATATAGGATAATTACGCACGGTTCTGTAGGGGACTGATCGGGCTAGAAGGTTGCATAGCATTGAAACCATTGAGCGGCATGCCAGTTAGGTGGGGCATCAAAGGTTGTGCAGGCAGAAATCCTGTAGATTGTTGGCTCAGGAACGAAGGCGACGCATTATTTGAAAATGGAGAAACAGAAGATGATGCTCGAGTTGGAATCATGCCAGTAAAGCCAGTTTGGGTAGGTATCAAAGGTTGTAATAGGCTCTGATTCGCAGGAACAGGTGCGAATGGACCGCGAGGACCATTGTAAGGGAACGGTTGATGCGGAGGGCTAGCTATAGGTGCCTGGAGAAGCTGACCCATCGGGCTTGATGAAGAGCCCATACCGAGACCCACTTGATAGCTGGGAGGAATGACAACAGGAGGCAATGCTGAAGGAGGGGGAGGGGGCTGAACAGGAGTTGCTTGTCTGCGCATTTCCCCATACTGAGCAAGTTTCGCGAATACATCGTCTTCTGTAGTATTTGCAAGACTGTGAGCGGATGACGCGGGTGGTGGAGCCATTGTTGGCGTCGATGTAGGAGCGGGCGCAGTCGCGGGAGGAGGTGCAACTGTGGAAGCGGGAGTCGAGATTGGCGGAGTGGCAGTCGGAGGAGATTGCGCAGGGGGTACAGAAGGAGCACGTGGGGCGGGGGTTCCAACGAGAGGTTTCGTCGAACTAGGGCGATTGGTCCAAGCGTCGTCGTCAAAACCACTTACTAGAGGTGCCACGGAATTGGGACGAGGAGCACTGGTAGTAGATGATACTGGTGCGTTTGTCGGTGTGGAAACCTGCGGGGAGGACGTCCGCTGTATGTGGTCAGATGTCGATATCGCTGAAATCGCATTTAGATCGACAGTGGCGGGAGGCATACTTTTACTTTGGGTTGGCCTACCACGACGAGTCGAAGCTTTCAACACACCTCCCGGGCCAGCTGAAAATAGATTTGGGGCTGGCACCCGCGTTCCTCCTGACTCTTGAGCCTGTAGTTTCCGTGCCAATTCTTCGTCGCGACGTACTTGCTCCTGTATATGCGTGCTTGGTTTGTAGAAGTTATCCGTTGGTTTTCGTTTTTCGACGGCCTTCTTGATCCGGATGATATCACCTTCCCGTACACCCAACAAGCGCATCGTCCCCTCTGTTATGTCTTGTATCAGAGTTTCATCGAGCTTGTCCTTCTCGAATGCTGAAGCATATCGAGTGCAATCGTCCAAATCGCACCCTGCAGAGAGGAAAAAGTCGAACCAGTCGATCTTCGGAGCAGCTTTGGGAGGAGCAGAACGTGACGAAGTCTGTCCGGGTCGAGAAAGTGCGAGGGGTATATCATCCTCTGACTCTTGTCTCGTCTCTGGTGGTCGTGACTTCTTCTTACTCATGAGACGCTCAATATATTTCATGTCTTCGATAGACATCTTCTCGGAGGGTACCTCCACAATGACTCCATTCTCCTTGTGTAGCCTGAGTTTACCGTTATTGAAACCTAGGAATGCAGCTTCAACACGGAATTGTCCGCTGCGATCATGCCAAGTTCGTATTTTATCTGGAGGTGGGCCTATTGAATTATCGAATTCGATTCAGCAAAAGGAAGATTCCTAAAATGTATGTTGTACTGACGATTGACCTCTCGCGATGGCTTACTTGAGCTCGAACTTGGTTTATTTTGGCTAGTAGTCATTTTCTGCTCTCTACAATCCAGAGAGCAATCGAGTTGTTACTAAAAATTTCCGAAAAATCAAAATAACTCACGTGGCTGGAGGTGAAGATACTCGAGAAGCGGCCTCTTTGCGTCGCCTACGCTCAAGCTCTGCAGCTTCAGCTGCCTCTTTGGCTCGTCTTTGGGCATCAGCTTTCCTCTTGGCTTGTTCCGCTCTCAGTCTCTCTTGTTCTCTTTGTTCTTCGGCTGCACGTTGTGCCTCGATTCGCCGCTGCTCCGCCTCGGCCGCTGCCTCTCCATCATCACCATCATCTTCTGAAGGTGGAGAGGGTGGCGGAGGGGACACTCTTGCTGCCGTACGAATAGAAACAGATGGGGCAGATGCAGAGAGCTACACCAAGTTCTTCAGTCAATACGAACATGTGCAGAAAGAGGCGTCGATACCTCGATATAGGAAGCGGGAACAACGCCTTCTTTTCCGCTTGAATTGCGGCATTTCCACCACTCATCTCCATCTCTCTCCAAGATAATGAGATGCTGGCCCTCTGATACGGACAACTCATCATCACCATCGGCGACGAAGTCATACAGAGCCGTACCGGCCTCCTTATCATCAACATTCACATGATGTATAGGGTGGCCATTTCCTTTGATCCCATTTGCATGGATTTTCTCTTCCTCCTCCTCCTCCTCCCGCTCTGAAGTGTCATCGCGAGATGGAATGATCACAGGAGAGTTACTCGAGAAATGAACAGAAGCCTTCTTGCGAACAGGTGTAT
>JABFYK010058255.1:0-41070 GCA_018849495.1 Termitomyces sp. T123_Mx157 | reverse complement strand
CCAAGTTTGCAGGATCAGTTGTTTTAATTCCAAGGATCAATATGGATGTTTCTGAAGAGGATTTGCCAATTCCATTGTGCAGGAGACAATTTCCAGTTCAATTGGCCTTTGCTATGACAATCAACAAATCTCAAGGTCAATCAGTCAAGCATGTTGGATTGGACCTTCAATCATCAGTCTTTGCACATGGCCAACTTTATGTTGCACTTTCTTGGTGCACATCAGCAGATTGTATCAAAGTCATTTTGGATTCAGAAAATACATCAAGAAAGACTGCTAATATTGTCTATCAAGAAACCCTGAATGGTTTACAAATGTAAGTGTAATTTTTGATAGATTGGAACACCAATTGTTACCCTCTGTGGATTGCAGCACCTGATGAATATGAGTTGACAATGTAGTATAAATATTCTCAATAGTTTACAGATGTGAGTATGATAGTTTATAGATCTACTTTGTTAGTACTAACTTTTATAATCTTTAGCTTTTTGACATATCCCAGTGGACTATAGTAATCTCTTGATAATGTAATATAGATATATGATTACTTTGTCTGTAATATCTCAGCATTGAATTGTAAAAGAAAAGAAACACTGAGTCAACCATATTGGATGAAGTAAGATACTTACATAAGAGAGTCGGGGATGAAGTCGATCCGGACCTGTTTGTCGATTTGAGGAAAGCCCATTCCGGGGCGCGCGGTGCATATGTCGAGATGTTTCTGAAATATTTGAGAATGCTTCGTAGCCACCCTGCCACGCGTGATTTATCGACTTTTTCTTTGTTGTCATAGGTGCTTACATCTGTTACAGGTCGATCCGTCCTTGGCTCGCTTTTCAACACGATATTTCATATGCTTGGCTTCGACTCTGGTAACCGCGTTGTGGTGAATCGTCGTAGCGTTCAGCTCATCGTTTGCGGTGAGAGCTATCGGGCGGACCTCGACATTTGTTTGTTGTCGGAGGTTGACCGCCAACTTTACATCCACCTCGTTGAGAAGATAGAACTGACATCTACGAGGAAGTACAGCTTGTTGCCAATGTCATAGCTGCTGCTCAATCCAATAACGCTGTGCGCTGGAGTCAGGGTCTACCCTGGAAGGATATGGTCATTTATGCGATGATGATGGATAGCATGCAACCGGTATTTGGGAGGATTCCGGTGTCTGTAGAGCTCGCTGAATCTGGGATGGGAGGAAATCATCCTGTGCATGAGACCATTATTCAAAGATGCACCATCGATTCGGAGAAGCAGAATCTATACGACCCCGATTTCGGAAGGTTGGCTTTCAAGCACTATTTACTCTTTCGTGACGTCGTCAATGATAGTATTACGGCCTATTAGCTCACTTTGTGTTGATTTTTTTCATCCATTTGTAAAATGTTTTGGATTTTTAGTACAAGTGTTATGAGTTGTTTGTTTTTTCATTACATTTAGTCTGGACTTGCCATTATCTAAATCTGTATTTGAAGCTATCACTTGTGCCGGGGTCGGTTCAGAGCGCTGCAGGCATAATCCTTTATCTAAAATGACACAATGGTAAGGTTTCAGGACAACACGCGATAGCCACTAGTACTGGAGCCCGAGCAAGGGGTAAGACTACGAGCGTACGGGCGTCAATCTACGTCGGTAGGCCTTGTATAGCAAGCGCAATTTGCGCATTGCGCACGCGTTTAAGTAGCCTGTATTTTGTAAGAAAAGGAGACAAATACACCGACGACCTGGTCAGAAGAAAGAACCTGCGCACTCAAAAATGTAAAATCCTTCATCGGAAATCTCGGAAATCGGAACCAAATCCATTTATCACACCATGGCATCGTTTGAGCCGACTCGGACACTTCTTAACCCCAAGTTCGAGGGTTATAAACTGGATCCTGTCTCCCAGGACGAGATCGTCGTGCGTTATCCTCTCCAGTTCAAACCAACTCAAGCAACCGTGTCCGGAAAGTCACCACTTTCGTTTCAGGAGGTCCAGAGTCGAATAACCCATAACCATCTCGCGATATGCAACGGAGCGAGCCGCGCAATGTACGTAGACTCTGCTCACAAGGTAATTCTGATTGATATTGATACGGTGAGTCACTTCGAGATAAAGTCTGAATTATAGTGACAAAGTAGGCAACTATATCTCCCTCCTTTCGCGTCCTGTACGAGTTGCCAACCTCAGTGCAATCTGACGATACAGATTCTCCTCATCATGAATATCCGTCTGGTGCTTTTATCACCTCATCTATCATTGTCGTCTCAGATGGCCAAGGCTTATTATATACTCTGAACTTCGTTAATGGTGATCACTCGGAGGCCCTTGGAATATTTTCTCTCCCATCGCCGGGTCCCCCCTTCCGCATTCACACTGCAAACAGGCTTTCAACTACAGTGGTCTTTGCTATTCTGTCATCACGACATTATTCAGAGTATGGAACAGAATCCAAGGGCTGGGGGAAACCATCATCAACTATTTTTGATATCTGGGGGGTCAAGATTGACCTCACAAGTTTTCCACTTTCTGGAGTCCAGCAATTGGAAGTGCTGTGGCATCGTCGCGGACCAGATGTACCTATTTATGCTGTGTTCATGGAATCCTTCAAAGCCTCTCTTTTGATCGGTGGAACTACTTACCAGCAAGTCGGATACGTTTCCACCCCTGTATATGAACCATCTCCAGATGAGATTGCGCCCATTCCGAGAGTTGATGAGAAATTTGACGTTGATGCCCCAGAGCCTCCCAAGCCTCCTCTATACTCCTGGACACAAACATCAGATTCGGTCACTGTAGTCATTCCTCTGCCTTCCAGCACTCCGAAGTCCACTATCAAAGTGATTTTCTCCACGCAAACATTGACTGTTCACGTTGATAACGAAGTTTCCTCATCCGTGCCTATCCCCCGATATTCTATGAAAAGTCTTTGGGATAGTATATCTGCTTCGACAAGTTATTGGACCTGGGACCGGGAAGCAGAACATTCTTTCGGACTACTTACTTTGTATCTTGACAAACAACATGAAGGAACCAAATGGATTCAGGTATTCGCTTCGGCTGGAGATTCTCAAGACGTTGAAGTCCTGGAAACTCTTGACCCCTCTGAGTTGTGGCACGTCCGTGAGGCGTTGGTAAAATACACCACTGCTCTTCGTGATGGTGATGATGCTAGTGGCCTTGGTCTCGGTCGTGGTGTGCCTAGTCTTGCTGAAGGGGAGCTGGACATGGAAGTTGACGAGATTGTCGGAAGAAAGGCCTTCCTTAGCTGGGTAGGTGAGAAGGGTGTCGTCCCACAGTGGTGGAAAAACGCGGAGGAAACCCCTTTCCAGTTGCTATCGATTCCTATCCCGGATTCTGGAGACACTAACGTGTCTCTCATTGTAAAAAACAACCTTGATGGTACAGTTCATAGCTTGGACAGTCAAAATCCAGACTCTCCAGTGTGGACTCACACTTCGACTTTCTCTGCTTTGTCATTCGTCCTTGCATCGAAACAAGATACACGATTTACTTTCCACAGCTCCAAGGGTGTCTTTGCGTTTGAAGGAGGAATTCGAGATCGAGGAGGAAACGTCTATATCTATCGGGTCCCATCGCCGAACGCAAAATGGGCCAAACAAGCAATCCTCAAAGTTGGCGATGGATACGGCGGCTCCTTGCTAGGAGTCGGTATGCTTCACGTCGGCGGATCAATCCCAATACTTCTCTGTCTCGCAGAAGGAGAGCTGATATTGTTAAAGAATCCGTGAGGGAAAAAAAGAATGGATACAATACGGATACAATATACAGATACTTGGCGACGGTAGTATGGAGAATGATATTCAATGAGTTGCAAAGGAAAGAGCAGATCATCTATGCCAGGAACTCTGTGATCGTACAAGTGCTACACAAGATATCAACCAGAATGCAGTCAGCCTTGGGCATAACGAACAGCAGCGACCCGGGCTAGAAAAAAAAATACGAGGGAATCGTGGTTAAGAAAGATACACAATGTATTAATACATGTCTATGCTTTGAGCAGTGGATCTTCACTCGTGTCCATCAATCCCTCTGCTTTGACCACTGGAATCGGTTCATCCCCGAGGGGCTGAGATTCGAGTTGCTCCACAGGAGCTACAAATGCGTCACCATTAAGTCGATGTTTCGGCGGAAGAGAGGCCTCTCCCTGTAAGGCATGATGTACTGTGCCATCTGGCGATTGAATATCGATACTGTCGTCCATTTTTATGTCGAAGTCATCGTCTTCATCTCGGTGAAAATCTTTTTCAAATTCTACCAGCTGCGCTTTCAGGTGTGACGTGGGACTGGGAGACTCGGCACGACCTAGACCTAGAGTCTCAGTAAAGAATGATCTGCCGCTTGACGTCTCTTCACCGTCCTCATCATCATCAAGAACAACATTGTCCCTCTCGAACATTATATCATCGTCGTTCGCGACGCCCCCTCCATGCGAGAAGGATATCCCTCCGTTTTCTGGAAGGACACGCGGGTAGGAGCAAGCAGGTACATCATCATCAGTTGATTGTTGTCGATTCCGCTCTAGTAAATCTCTTCGTGCACGGAAAGGCGTGAGGCGACTTTGGGCGTAGATTTGGGGGGGACTAGGAGGTGTTGGGTATCCATAATCATTTTGAACTCGGTCCTTGATCCATTCATACCAGCTCTCCTTAGTGCGACCATGAAGGATTGCGATGATCATGATGGTCATGTTATCACAGCCAACACCAGCTCCCGACGTGGTGTCGGGAGCAAGACAGTGCTCACAGATGTTTTCACAGATTTCTACAAGTTCCTTACCCTGAGCAACTTCGCGCCGCACAAAGTCAACGGCTTGCTGAGAGCTCAGGCAATCCCAGATACCTAAAAGGATTGTTAGATATAAAAAATAGACGTAAAATCGGACGAACCATCACAAGCGACGACGAAGAATTCATCCTCTTCCGAGATTTCATGGACAGTGACATCAGGATCAGCCGTGATAATCTGCTTTTCCGGGCCTAGAGAGTAATTCTTTTTGAACTCGAAGTCGCCAAGCGCCCGTGAGAGTGCCAGATTGCCTTTACTTTGTGTTAGCGCAGTTAAAAACGTTAATACATATTTAGAAACCGACCATTCACACGACCGTACTCAATATAACCTCCTGCTGCACGTATACGCTCTTTCTCACCTGGGCAGATTGCAGGCTCAGGAAGGACTGTTTAAGATTGGAAGAATTCGCTCACTTTCAATGGTCGGTTTGTGGTCGTAACTTAATGGTTTGCCTTCGCCCTTCACACTGATGACAGATCTGGAATCGCCGGCATTCGCCTATAGGTATTTAGAAACTCAATTTCGAAGTATCAAAATACGAGGCGACATACAACATAAATCTTCCCACTGGTGGTCACTAGTGCCGCTACGGCAGTACAACCTGAGGGATCACGAGTATGGGCAGGGTCTGCCGAGAAACGAAAACGAGCGATTAGAAATTAATAGTCAACAGAACTTCCTTGTTATGGCGACGCACTTGCTAGTAGATCTTCATCTGTGCCCAGGAAAGCCCTTTTCATTGCTAACTCGTACTGGCCCTGCTTATAGCTCTCTTCCTCAACCAAACGCTTATGAACATTAGCTCCAGCATACTTGGCGACAGTTGAACCTAGTCCAATTTTGAGCAGGAAGGGAGGTCACGACCATATTAAGACAGACCACCATGGCCATCATAGACGGCGAAAAACGTATTCGACACCTCCTTGCCCTTATCGAGATCCAATACGGCGGTATGCGCATCTTCCATGGCTATTGCAATGGCAGACAGATATAGGAAGAGGCCTAGGTCAAGGATAATCCTCTTTTTGAAGCAGGTCGATGAACGTACAGATCCTCCAACCCTGCATTTCTGACACGCCAAATGAAAAACGTGCATCTCCGCCAGACTCGGATTGTTTCTTCGTTGCTGAGTATGCTCAGTTCAGAAATCAAGGTGAAGAATGTATATGTGAAGATTTACCAGGCGAGGAAAGAGTTTGGCCCTGCGATCCGCTCAAAATGGGCGTCAGGATGCGATAAAGTCAAGGACTCACCATGGTGTGATTGGAGAGAAACCCAGAGAAATCGCCAATTTATGAATCGTACTATATATGAGATCCAGAAGATAGAAGAAGCAAAGAGGACGACAACGGGAGAAATGGTCGCGTGGATGAATTGCAACCTGTGCACTCCGGAAGAAAGACCCTACAAATCTCAGGTGTTTGCCCATGTTGTCTGGTCGCCTATATTAGTGTGTCCATAATCAAAACCTTGATGTCTATGCAAAATGCATCACAAGTTCAATGGCTCTGCGGCGGCGGTCAGGTCAGTCAGGTATTCGTGTATGTACTGGTACATTGAATGACAAAACATCTGCTTTGAAAAATTATCGCGTCCTCAGCGCGTCGGATCTACGTGCTTCCTTTTGCACCTGAAGACTGTAGGCCTTGGGATTAGGTTGCCCGAAGACATCGTTTATCTCCTCCAAAGTAAGGCCCCTGGTCTCCACCACAAATAAATAGATTACTACAACTTCAAATGCATCCCAAACAAGGAAGATAACATAAACTTTCATCAAAGGAGGGGATCAACTGTACATTTGGAAATCGAGAGGATTTATACGCACGCACCTTTCCATCCTATCCTTTCGAGTGCACCAGGAAGACTACTGAAGAGTGTCAGACAACTGGATAAAAAGGAAACTTTTCAAACTCGCCCAAAAGTGTTGATACACGCCACGGTTTGCGCAATAATTCCGAGAAAAGCGAGACCTTTCGCACGGGCTTCATAATTCAGGACCTCTGCAGGGTACAAGGCTTGCCTATAAGCAATCAAATAGTGACATGAGTAGGCATTCGAGATTGTATCACATACATGGGCGTCCAGCCAAAAGAGAAGACAATCATGAACAAAAAGATAAAAACGATGCCTGCATTGCCCTGAGTGACATTTCCTGTGCCATTAAAGCTGAGAAGGCCAGTAGTAATGGCCAGGATACAGGTAATGATGATGGTGGATGTCAAAAGGACCTTGCGACGTCCAAGATGATCAATGACGGCGGACCCCTGTAAGTGGTATAGGTCAAATCCATCGTTACGGTTATCGGACACCAACATACAGCTAGAGCTAATGAACTGTTCAAGAGAACTGAAGTATTTGGTATGCTCCTACAAGATAAACTCACCTCCGAGACTATCAACTCAAGCTCAGAAACGCAATGGTTGCAAGGGACTTGTGTCAACTTACTAAGATGTCACACTGTTCACGAAGTTCAGTGTCAGTCGACGGTTCTGATCAACAATTCCAGCGTTTTGTAAAAGAACTGGCAAGAAGTAAGTTATCAGGCCATTCCCACTCAATTGACCAAAAGCTCCTGGATCCTGGTGAATTGAAGTGCCTCAAGGCGTTCAAGCGGAAACATACCGATCAAAATAACCATGTATGCTCGTTGTCGATCGGCACGAGTCATGAACAACGGTCGAAAGTCCCACCATACCTCTAATGAACGGAACACTGTGAGTGTATAAACACGGTTGAGAAACCTGACATACTATCGGCGCCATCAACTTGAATTTTCTCTTCTATTTCTGACATTTCGAGATGGACAAGAGGTGAATCAATATCTCCATTACTACTATGGAGTCGAGCCAAGATTGCGCGAGCTTGATCTGGCTTTCCATTGCTATACAGCCATCTCGGGCTGCAAAGACTCGATCAGAATCAAGATCAGACAAAACGATGGACATTCGTACGATTCAGGGCACAGGAATACGAAGAGTACGTTCAATGCCGCGGGAACAAGCTGGAAGTGCGGCACAATCTGATGAGAACCAACGTTCACCCAAAGTAGAGCAGCAAATTGAAAACCTGGAGATAGAGGGGAAGACGCCATGACATATCGTTCGACCAATTCCCCGTTGAAACCATCATGCCAGTTGCAGCTATCTGGCCAACATAGAAGCTAATGGAAGTCAGACTAACTTATCTGGCACAATGCTAGTTCAAGGCTCACGAAGAATTCAAAAAACCGAGGTAAGCTCCACGTGACTGTGGAGGCGACAGCTCCGCGAGAAAGCTTTTGGCAGAAGCCCCAGCACAGAAGGAGCCAAGGCCTTATTGTCATGTTACGAAGTCATCAAAGCCGACTGCTGAAGAAAACTTATGTAGCAAACTCACCGGTCAAAAATCGACCACCAAGGAACATTGACTGGTATTTTGCATTAGCTGTGATCACGGCACCAACGCTGGATTTAGAAGGCATGTTCAGGTGTCATCTGCAGATTATTCAAAGACATACCACACGACCAAATTGCCAAAGAACATTGAGAAACGACGTCCAAATCGGTCAGGAAAATATGCTACACGTATCACATCAGTTCAAACAAAAATATCGAAGACACATATGCGTACAAGCAGGGATTGTTCCGCTGTATTGCACTCGTCAGAATATAAGTTCGGATGAAAGCTGAGGCACACACACCAAATTGAACCTCTGTGATGTTGAAAGAGCGTGTGGGGTCATATAGAGACAAACCTACATGGTATAGATGCCGAAGACAATCCTGAGGGCAAAAGATTACAAAGAAGATCACAAAGTGTAGAAAACATCTGTTGAATGAGTGACTTGCGAAGTTTTGAAACCTACACCGGTCATGTGAAAGAAGCGCTGGTATTGTATCATCGAATTGATTCCTCCCATGACCTAGATCACCTATTACTGAGCAAGAAACATCACCATCCGAACTGCATCTACAGACCGTTCCGTCAAAACCGTTGTCTCCCGAGCAGCAGCAGGCCACCAAAGTAATGAGGTACATCTTGAAGGTGCTCCTAGATTCCGTAAAGCCAGGGCATGCAATCGACCACTCACATAAATGGCCCTCAAGCTAAACTGAGAGACACCGGGATCAATCTTCAAAGCCGGATCGAGAGAAAATTGGTGTTCCATGGGGGTCACAGGAACCCCAAGAGCGTCCTCTGGATGACCAGGCCTTCTGTTCTCCGAATTGGAATGAGATCCCTTTTTGCTGCTCGCCATGCCTAATTGATACGAAATCAGGGATTGAGTTAGGATGAGAAACCCGTAACCTGGACTTACGTCACGAGAACTCCTTAGGAAATGCATTCTCGTCAAGCTGTCATTAAGTAAGATATAATGCATGGGGTTCTAAGAGGCCATAATCTCATTAGTAGAAGTAAGGAGAGAAGATCAGAAGGAAAACAGTCAGCTGACAAGACTGATCAAGATTGGATCTTTCTTGTGACCAGAAAACTTGAACTGGTGAGAACACGATCCGGGGTGAGGCAAGTCGACGGTAAATTGAATCTGAAAATCGAGCCTGGATGAACTGCCATCAATTGTAAACATCATCATATAGATTGGAGCTCAGGAGCGTGAAATCTTTCAATTGCTAGAATTGGACTTCAAAGATTGAATTCCCTACCCATGTCTTCTGCATGTCAAACGACACATCGAACATACACCATATTGCTAGTAAGGAACGTGCATACCTAGGATGATGTCTGAGGGGAGACATGATTCTGGACAATGCCTCAGAGTCAGGCATCCACTGAATCTGGAGTTCCGAGTATCCAAATCACTTGAATTTTTTCTATAACATTACGATCATCATGCTTTGAAGGCTCGAGAGACACATCATGAACGGTCGCGAAACTGTCGCTTCAAAGGAAAACCGTGGGTACAATGAATGTGCCAATTTTGTATCACTAGAATAGACTAGCCACGGAAAAAACTACTGAGCAATTCTTTGTGCTCGCAGAAAGTCATCCAGTCCGATAGGGACAAGTTGCGACGCTGTTTAGTTGTGGCCAGCTGATCTCTTGTCGTGCAGTCATATCTTCGTGTAATTCCTGTGGAGACTGGAATTAGGGCCAAAAGGTAAAGGACCAAATTGTGTAGGACTCCAAGTTCAAGCTTTCAGGCTCCAAGCTTCAAGGACGCTCCCTCTGACTGACATAAGCTACTTCTGTTTCTATGAAACACAAAATTCCACTTTGGATGCAGATTATCAATGTAAGACATGGCACTTTCCTCCTTTCATAACTCTATATCAACGGCCCGGTACTCTATTCTTGTTTAACTCTCGAGGTTCTCACTGCTGCCTTCTTTGGCCAGATTCGCTTGGAAACATTATCTTCTTAGGAGTATATAAACAGACCCGCTCCCTACATCTTTCGCAGGAACCCATTTTGTCCTCTTTTCCAGTTTATAACCTATGAATTTTCAGGTGTGTTCCGGCGGTCTTTTCAACCTTGTCACTACTTCGGATATGTTAAAAATACCTCTCAGATTACGCACCTACCTCCACGAGCGACCCGAAAACGCACGTTATCGCTAACGTCTATATCTTCAACACCTTCTAGAATCACTTTGGACTTTTCCAAAGCCTATCCAACGACAATTACCCTTCATACCTATTCATACTCTGCCTATGGATCCTTCACGCCAACTCCCTCTGCGGTTCCGGCTCTAGATCACCTGCAACGAGCTTCAGCACCTCCAAAGCCTTTTCTTATGCGACGCCCGCATATTCACATACCTTCTCGCTCATGGGTAGAGGAGGAAGGGGACTCCCCTTTGTCATCCGGTTTCTCTTCGCCATCGATTCCGTCTTTTAGTCGCACAGCTTCCATACCCCCTGATTTACCAACTGCCTCGACAAAAACTTCAAGTACCCTTATTGAGGCAAACTATACCCATTTTCGAACAGGGAGCAGCGAATTAGATCCGATTCTTGCGAAAGTCGAGAGGAAATCAAAGCTTTTGACGAATAAAGTATATTGCTCCACTTGCAAAAAAGTCGGATTCGACTACCCAAAGTGTGGCAGATGCGATGCCATGTGGTGCTCGAGGGAATGCAGAATGTTTGGAGGGAAGAGACATGTTTGTTCAACTCGGACCTAAGCGTCGATTATACAATATTATATTATTCTACGGTTGTACAAGTTATGTTTGCTTTCGTGCTCTTTTTGTTGCAGACCCAGGCTCTATTTTTATATCAAAAGTATCTTATAGTATCCAATTCGACTCTTATCTTACATCCTGTACCCGGCAAACGCTGTCAAAGTTTATCATCACGAGTATGCCCACGGATGGCTATCTCCCACCCTGGTTTGCTTCGTCGCCAAGTCGTTATGAGCGGTCACAGGAACTTTGTAAAGCGGATGAGCTCTAGCCGAATCATGAGGGTTGGTGATCCAAGGTACTCACCCGATACATACAAATTGTGGAAAGGGAATCATGAGGCCAGCTTGCTTGTGTTGTTGTGTTTCCAACTTGGAATATATACATAAACCAGTGAGTGGCCTTAAAATTACACGATAGAATCCGGCGCCACCGGAGGAAAGACTTTTCGATAAAGAAGCGCCATAAGACGCATTCTTTGTTGATACGATACAACTGAAAAAGGCAAGTTGAAATATGATTGGACACAGGTAGGCGCAAGGTGCACACGACCACAGTTACAAATTTAAAACTAGAACTTGATCTTCGTGCCTTGACTCGGGACGATTCCAACGCTTTCCTTTTCCTTCAGCTTGCGCTTGGCTTCCCATGATGGGTGCATAGGCTTCTCTTCTGCACGTTTTATCGAGTTTCTCATCACCGCTGATTTTTGTGCCGAGCTTGGAGCAGCCACGGCATGTTGGCCCCATCGTGCATCAACCTTTCGAAGATGACGTGCCGCTGTCTTGTTATTAGCCTGCCTTGTGGATCCTTTGAGATAACGATCAAAAATGAAATCGCGGATTAGATGAACGGACCAAACCGTTGCGGTCCAGTCCCACAGCTTGCACTTCTTTCTTCTTGTGGTTGGCGTCCTTTCCGTACTTTTTCTCCCATATTCTATAGTCACGTATCAATTGGTGCACATGAAAGAGGTCGATCTAACACTCACGCTCGCCGGGCCCTTTGACCCCGTCTGTTCTTCTTGATATCGATATCTGCAAGCTTGACTTCGCTTTCGCTCAGATCCGAGTCGTCTGAATTTCCGCGCGTGAAACCGACGGAAAGAGAAGGAAGGAAAGTAGAGTGAATTTCGGTCAATTTCCGAGAAACTTGAGTTAATGGCGCTTTTGGCGGTGTTTTTCGTGAGGGAGGTGAATTGATAACAAATTCTTCATCATTGTCCAATTCGTTTGAGGATTCATTATCTTCTCCGCTTGCCGAGCCAGATTTCCAATCAGTCTTTTCTTCATTATATTCTTCATCGACTGTACCCGATTCCCATCCCATGCTGTCTTCATCCGGAACCCCTTCCAACCCCTCTTCGACTTTCGCATTCCGAAGAGGTAGATGGTCTGTCGTGATCGAGTCTCCAGAGCTTGGCCTCTCCACTTTATCCATCTTTTGGAGCTTCCGTGGTCTCTGGGAAGCTGTCTCGACCCCAGCAGTCAATTCCTCAGAGGCGTTTGGTGATTGAATTATGCTTTTTAAGTCACTGACAACTCCCGCAATTTCAGAGGCCAGAATTTTTGAGCTAAGAACCCTGCTTTGCATTTTCGCTGCATCAGAGCCAGGAGTAGCTGGGATGATGTCGGTGACAAGCTCTTCAGAGATGGCTGCCTGCACATTCTCATTGTCCTTGAGTATTTGATCCTTGTTCAATTTTGTCTTGAGGGCCGTAGTTGCCACAAGTTCATGATCAATTTCCTACATTTTTTAGGACGTTTGTTTTGTAATGACATGTGGACCACACCTTCAAAAGATCGAGTTCTCGTTCTAGTTTTGTGATCTCCTCAGACGGCCCTGATTTCTTTCTAGGCGTTTTGGTGAGTGAATTCATGCATTTAGATATGAGCAGCTACCTACCGAATATCCTTAAGTTTCTTCACTAATTTCTGGGTCTCAAAGGCTTTGGCCTTTTTGACCGCTTTCTTCACCTCTTTGAGGTCATGATGCTGGAGAGCGTACACGTTATCCTCGATTAAATACACTCGAGGAAGACAAAATGCATACAAGCTTTCCTGCAATTTTAGCACTTAAAGCCTAGCGTATCTGAGAATCAGCAAATCCATGTTGGATGATTACATGAAGACAAAACCTGCGGAGAAAGCTCATATCTCTTCCTTTTTGTCCCACGTTGAGAAGTTTTTTCTTTCATTTATCTAGTTATGCAGAAATAGCATGGAAGATAGACTAGCAGGACGGTGTGCTAGTATATGGTTTTGGTCGAGGAGCGAGAGCGTTTTTGGTATCATTACTGGCACGAGCGTTGCATTGCTGATGTAATCAAGTTGTAACAAATCGATTTTATTCGAATAAATCAGAAATTCCAAGGTCGTCATTCATCACTGACACTTGAAACTCGACGTCGTCCGCTTGATGTTCAATGAATTACTAGAAGGAAAGCTTCTCGCATCATTTGACAAGCTCGAAGAATTCCTCAATGTTCAACATTCTTGTCTGAAGTTGAATCTGTACGAGAATCCCTCAGAGGAAGATGACAAGAAGGAGTTTCTTCTCTTCGAACGACTGTCCGACATTGTGAGTTCGACTTAATTCCATCCTAGAAGAATAGGATTATAGTTCTGCAAAAGTTCGATGAATACCAAGAGCAGTCCTACTTATTAGATCCTTACCTAGAAGCCATGGTCACGCCTGTCGTGAACTGTCTACGATCGCACGCCAAATCTTCAGTATCTAATCGACAACGAGGATCACAGGTCAGAGTAGAACGATTATCAACACTGTTGTACAACTATGTCAAATGTCGAGGATACAAAACGATCAGTCAGTGTGGCGTCCTGGCCCCGTAGCAAGAGCTTTCATGACCAGAAAATAGTCAGGTTTTTTCCTCATGAGGTCGCGGATTTGTCCATCGCACTGCACTTTTTGCATCTTTCTCAAGGCCTGATTCAAGATCCCATCCAATGGACTTTACGATATGTTGTACTAATCTGGCTGTCCCTCATCTGTATGATTCCGTTCGACCTGGCCCAGTTCGATGAAGTTGGACAGGATGATCATACTGCTTCCGTGATTGAAACTTCCGTTAAGCCATTCCTCGGAAAAGCTGGGCTCGAAAGAGAGGGTGCCGCTCTTCTCCTCTCACGTCTTTATATGAGGTATGCTCTTTGACTCGCAGACTGGGGCTGAACCAATGAAGTCTCCAGGCAGGACACAGCAAACCGCTTTAGGCCGTTTTTGGAATGGGCACAAGCTCATTTCGAGAATACAGTTGTCGACGTCTTCATCGTTTGTCTCCTGAACACTCCAGATATCATTGCTTCGCTAACCTATGGATATTTTAGGTGCTCGGTGTTCTCCAAGTCGTTTGTGAAGTGGTGAAATCTGGTCCATTGAGTCAAATTCAGCAAGAGTCCACTAGGCTCTACGCTCTAGCTGAGGCTATCGATAAACACCCGACTTTCACGAGTAACACTACTATACGAAAATACAAGACAAAATTGCTGTCTCGGATTGCGATTCGTTCGCTCCCAAGCTTGAACATCAGGCGTCGCAAAGGTACAAGTCTATCTGCTGACCATAGTCATGCTTCTGATTCTGATTTCACAGGGGGTCTGTTAGCTGGTGAAGGAAATATTGACAGGAATTCTGTCCAACAGAATGACATCGAAGTCCCTCACGAAGTAGAAAGTGCTTTGGAACACCTATTCAATTCGTTGCAGGACAAGGTTTAGCTGATATTATGCCGATAACTCGGGGAACTCACCTATGAGTAGGATACTGTTGTCCGATGGTCAGCAGCAAAGGGAGTTGCCCGCATTTCCGAGCGCCTCCCCCTCGACTTTTCTGACCAGATACTCGAGACTATTCTAAATTTGTTCTCTATTCACTCAATTGCTGCAGCAAGCCTCTACGACCTCCCCGCAATTGCCGAAAGCACATGGCACGGGGCGTGTTTGGCGTGTGCTGAAATGACACGTAGGGGCCTTGTAGCACAACCAAGACTCTCCGAGTTGATTGAGTGGCTGTCAAAGGTATTACCGCTGGCCTCGTGGGTTTGCATAATCAGGAACTGACGATTTGAATGCCAGGCACTTTTTTTCGATTTGCGCAAAGGCGCTCATTCAATTGGATCTAATGTACGCGACGCCGCGGCCTATGTAATTTGGGCTCTTGCCCGAAGTCAAGATCCTTCTACCCTTGCACCGTTTTCCCAAGATCTGGCGCAACGTCTCACTGCTGTAGCACTATATGACCGCGAAATACATATCCGTAGAGCGGCAAGCGCAGCCTTCCAAGAGCATGTTGGTAGAAATGTGAGTGTGGTTTCCATTTATTTTAGCGATTATACTGAATGCATGTAAAGAATCTGTTTCCCTGTGGCATAGATGTCCTTGGAAAAACCGATTTCTATGCCGTCAGCATACGTCAAAATGCCTTCCTTGTAGCGGCACCTCAGGTTGCCCAGTAAGTTGGCGAATCAAGAGCGTTTTCATACATACCTGACATCAAAACGAGGCACGAAGAATATCAGACTTTCTTGTTGAACCATGTTCTTGATGTAACTTTAAGGCATTGGGATCTGGCGATGAGGGAACTGGGATCACAGTCGCTGGGGTCGATATGCCTTGAAAGTCTTGACATCTTTGGTCCTATGGCTATCGAAAAATCTGTACGTATTTCCATTGTGGCCCGCCATGTGCAATTATATTCACATCTGATAGACACGGATTTTGAACTCGATCGACGTATCTGATCTGCACGGTGGGCTGCTCGCGTTGTCGGAAATAGCGATTGCCTATCGCAAAACTGGTGACCACGACTCGCGGGAAGTGCACATGCGAAAAGTATAATTGGCCCTATGAACACGTTGTTCCCCGCTAATCGAAATAATATCAGATCTTCCGGTGTCTTGCTCATATTCCTTTTGATGTTTTGGTTGGACCCCGTAACGCCATTGTCACCGCTGCCGCGTGCCGTCTTATATCTATCACTATAACTCTTCCCGAGCTCCATCCGGATACTACTTCTGTTTCCCAGTGGAGGAAGATTGTTGACCATGGGCTTAAACATAGAACACTATCTGTGCAAGAAGCTGGTGCAGATGCCATGGCATCCGTCAGTCGTCTGATTGACTGTTCCAGCTCTGTCCGAAGATAAGCCTTTTTCAAATCCCTCATTTTTTATTACTCTAATTTATTGATTTATACATTGATTGACGAGCTTAAATACAGTCCACCAACAATACAGCAGAGTCTTGGGATTTTACTTGGCGCCGTTGACTACTCACTATATGATAACGCTCTTCTTGATGCCGTCGCGTGTCTTCTGGAGATTGTCAAACCTTCCGTATGAATCGTTTTCTTCTCCCTGGATCCTAACTTGACCTAGCGGGACAGACACCTCCAAAGCCAAACATTGAAGCGCGTCGGAATTGTTACGCAGCCATTTCACGCATTCTGTCTACAATTGGTGGTAATATACATCGTTGTATGATTCCAATATTCTAGCATCTTTTGGCGTTACGCTAAGTATTGCACTAGATTTATCAATCGAGGTTGTTACTTCCCTCTTCGAATGTCTGTTGAAAGGATTAGATGACTATTCAACTGATCAAAGAGGAGATGTGGGCTCCTGGATCCGTGTCGCCTGCATCCAAAGTCTGACGACTTCTATTGAAGTTCTCATACGCAATGCGAAGGCAATCATGGCATTTCATGCCTATTTACCTCCTTCACTGCTCCATTCCGCTGTCCGCGGGATCCTGAAGCAAGGCGTTGAACGCCTGGACAATGTTCGTCAGGAGGCGGGTGACTGTTTCTTACGGCTTCTCCATCTACCGTTACCGGAAGTGCAAAACGCTAGCAGTTGGCAGCTTCCAGGACTAGCATTACTAAAAGAGTTGTTCGAAAGGTAAGCTAAATCTCTACCTCTGAAATGAGCTATATTGAAGCAACCATAGTAAGGAAAGTATTGGTTGGAACGAAGCATCTTGGCTGTTTCCGAGAGCTGTTCGCTTGCTGGAAATACCTGAGTATCGCTCTTCCGTCTTGTTAGGCCTCGTGTTTAGCCTGGGTAGTAAAACTGAGAGCACTGTAGGCTTAGGAATTTCTTTGTGTTTGTCAAGCTCTCATGCCTTTGTGTAGTATCGTCCTCTAGCAGCCAGCCTCATATCGTATGTCAAATTACTCCCGGTCACTAACAAAAATAGTGGATATGACCTGTATACCCTGGTGGAGGACCTTATCGCTCGAGCCAAATCAAATTTAGCTTCAAATGTGATTGTGATACCTGTTTCGCAGACTTTCAATATCTTGCTCGAAGGAGATGCGTTGACGAATATTTTCGATGATCCTCTTGGATCCAAGAGGTTGTGAACCAGTCATTTCTTCTGCCAGTTATCTGACATTGTCTTTAGCTTGCACCAGCTACTAGATGTGACCACAAGAAACATATCTCGCATCAAGAGTGTACCACGGATCCATGAGTGCATGAAAATGTAATCCAGCTTCTCTGGCATCCATGTAACAAGCTCTGATACCAACCACCCTTAGTACTGTCCACCTCCTCCGCTTCAAGGCAGTATTTGAAGCTTGTGTATCAAAATTAGTCGACTTTCTCGGTCACCAATTTCCCAGTGTACGATTCATACCATCCCCATTGCCGTGTTACCGAGCTGATGAATTCACATGAACAGATTCGAAGTAATTCAGCTGAATTCATGTTTAACTTCTTGCAAGGCACAGATCTGGGTATTGATACAGAAGGGGTGGAAGAAGTTTTGCTGAACACTGAATGGTCAGCGCTTACCAGTTCTCCTATCGTCCTTGAAACACGAGACTTATGATCCATTCCATTCCTTCCAGGTCTTCTGCGGACAATACGGTGATAACAGAAGCGGTATCCCGAGTCGTAGAATTATTGTTGAGTAGTGAATAGAAGGACACAGGAGATAATGTTCAATGATTTTCTGTACTCTCTCGGTCTTGGTTTTCCATTCCGGCACTGTGCAGTAATTTCATATAGCTATCAACCGTTCTCCTCAGACACGTTGGTTAAAGGTCAAGAGGTTAGCCGAATCTATTTTAACGTCTTCCTGCCTACGCCGGGAAAAATGTGATATCATCAATAATTAATTCATTTATCAGTCGTGAGAACTTGGGCGATCATAGCCGTCAGCCTTAGTTGCAGAGTGCTTCTCATTATTCACGTCAACGAGGCCGATACATTCCTAGGAGCCTTTGCTGAAAACGTGATTCTGTGATAGCAGCCTCAGTTGGGAAACATGGCGGACGCTCGTCTCAGTGACAGAGAACTAGCGCAAATCAATGCCGCTGCAGTAACGCGAGAATACACAGTCAAGCCTCATCTTGGTATGTTCATACTGTCGCCTGTGAGTTCAGCCATTCAATTCTCCTCCAAGATTATAGAACTGTCTCTGCGATCAATGGGTGTGTATGCCCCATTACCTCTTCAAAATCACTGCTGATCGTTACAACTCACAAAGCCCTCTCGTTGTGTTGGACAATGTCAAAGTATGTATTATATCCCGATCTGTCCGGTATGAATAGTACGAGTTCATTGATATCGTTTAGTTTCCGTCGTACAATGAAATTGTGCAACTGACTTTACCTGATGGTTCGAAACGAGGCGGGCAGGTGTTGGAAGTCCAAGGCAAGAAGGCGATTGTGCAGGTCTTTGAGGGAACTTCTGGTGTTGATGTCAAAGCCACCCATGTTGAGTTCACCGGAAGCAGCATGAAACTTCCTGTTGCTGAGGATATGTTGGGACGTATATTCAATGGATCTGGTAACCCGATTGACAATGGACCGAAAGTATTTGCCGAGGACTATCTAGATATTAACGGTGAGCCACTATCTCTTGGATGAACTACTCACTGACTTCATTTCACCCAACAGGTTCACCGATTAATCCATACTCGCGTATCTATCCCGAAGAGATGATTCAGACCGGTATATCAACGATTGACACTATGAACTCTATTGCTCGAGGGCAAAAGATCCCCATTTTCTCTGCTGCTGGCTTGCCTCATAATGAGGTAAGTCAAACCCTGTTTTTCTGGTAAGTACCCGTGTTAAGCCCACCAGATTGCGGCGCAAATTGTGCGTCAATCAGGGTTGGTGAAGCGGCCCACGAAGGACGTGCATGATGGCCACGAAGATAACTTCTCCGTAGTGTTCGCTGCCATGGGTGTCAACATGGAGACGGCTCGTTTCTTCAAAGAAGACTTTGAATCGAACGGCAGCCTCGATCGCGTTACTTTGTTCCTGAACCTGGCCAATGACCCTACGATTGAGCGAATTATTACCCCGCGTCTAGCACTCACCACAGCCGAGTATTATGCATACCAGCTAGAGAAACATGTCTTGGTCATCTTAACTGACATGTCCTCGTACGCTGATGCTTTACGTGAAGTCAGTAGGATACTTCTTTTAAGAGTCTGAAGCATTCGACTAAATCATGTTAGGTTTCTGCTGCTCGAGAGGAAGTTCCAGGCCGTCGTGGCTATCCCGGTTACATGTACACTGATTTGTCCACGATATATGAACGCGCAGGGCGAGTTCAAGGAAGGAATGGTTCTATCACGCAAATTCCTATTCTGACGATGCCGAACGATGGTAATTGGCACGCCTCTCATTCATTTGAATCGTCTGATCAAGACACCACCGTGCAGACATTACACATCCTATCCCCGATCTCACCGGTTACATTACCGAAGGCCAGATCTTCGTAGACCGTCAGCTATACAACAGGCAAATATACCCTCCCATCAATGTGTTGCCCTCTCTGTCGCGTCTAATGAAGAGCGCCATTGGAGAAAAACTTACAAGGAAAGATCATGGTGACGTTTCAAACCAATTGGTGGGCCACATGGGCAAAATGTGACGCAGAGTATGTGCTTATATCTGTCCTAGTATGCCAAATATGCCATCGGAAGGGACGCTGCTGCCATGAAAGCTGTCGTTGGCGAGGAAGCTCTGTCGTCGGAGGATAAGCTAGCCCTTGAATTCCTCGATAAGTTTGAGCGTCAGTTTGTTGGACAAGGTTCGTAATTGCCCTAGTTCATTCACCCTCACACCGAAGTTTGTCCGCTATATAGGAGCGTATGAATCTAGGACCATTTTCGATTCTCTGGATCTAGCTTGGTCTTTACTCCGCATCTTCCCTAAGGAGCAACTAAACCGGATCAACCCCAAGATTATCGCGGAATTCTATGGTCGTAAACCGACCAAGAAACCTACCAGCGGTGCCGACGCTGATGCACATGACGAAGCTAAACCAGATGAGAAATTAATCGATGCATAGATATGAATACAAATACGCCTGCACTGTTATTTCATTTGTAAATGAACCATTTCGTTTTAGTGACCTCTCATGAACTACTTGCAGGATCCTCTCGTACATACCGTAGTTGAGATGTGTGGCGTCGCGAATAACTATCTCCGGCATCTAAGGGCCGGTCATAATTGGACAGCTGCGGGGATACTCTGTCCCATTGGCAGTCTAAAAATGAACGACTATGTACCTTAAAATTCAAAGTGATTGGGTCTGATGACTATCTCGGAAAGCATGTTCATTGTACAGCTGGCATAGGTGTATTCTACATGGGTTGATCATCCGTTTATAGCGGTTTCGATCATGGATGGAAACCGGTTATACGGAGCGGAACCGTATATGGATTCTGTTTTAGGAAAGAAAGAAAGTAAATGATGACCACCAGAATACTCAATGAGTATGCAAAACCTTCGCAGGTCGACCAAGATGGCTTAGTAATCCGAGGTACATGTTATTGAGACCCGCGTACACGGGCCGTATGCCAGCACCCATTGTCTTACCCATGTCGTGGGCCACATGGGATTTGTTGTATGCATGTACAACACATGCATAGGATTGGAAAAGTTTAATGGTTAGCGCTCAAGTTGGCACCGGGTAATAAGCCATATGCACCGCGTTGGCCCGAAAGCGAGTAAGAGAAGACCGGTGAGTGGACCTAGGACAAAGCAAGTTGCACATGCTTGAAATGGACTAAGAAGATGACGAGTAAAGAGGCACATGGAAGGAATTCGTTTGAAGCGGGCTTTAAGTTTGTTCGAGACAGGGAAACTGGAGAAAGAAAGGCCGAAATAGGTGATTATTAAATGAATTGGGGGAATACCACGATCATCTCCGCGAAGCGAGAAGGGGCGAGACGAGTGGCAATACAATTTGGAATGATGCTCAGCTCTGGACATGCATGATCAGTAGCCGCAGTAAGTAATGGGACGTGTGCGGCATGTGTGGTGAAAAGGGGAGATTTGGAGAAATCAGGCATGTCACGGCATGAGAAGATCGCGTGGAAGATTGGGCCAAGGGAGAATGCAAAAACTGGGCCACCAGCGCCATGTGTTCCGCTACTTATATAGTCCCCGCTGCAGCGATATTCCCCGCTGTTTATATAGCCCCCTGTCTTTCCGTCCTCCACTATGCACGACTCTGTCAAGCGCAAGGCTGACGACCCCCACCGGTCGCCGCCCATGCCCCACCGGGCCCCGCGCCAGCTCTCAGACTGGCCAGCCGACCCCCCGCACGTCCCCAGCCCCCTTGCTGCAGACGCCGTCTTCAAGCGTCCCAGGCTCGACAAAATACACACTTCCCTCCGCAGGCGCCCCCTGTCGCGAAAGTCCCCGCTCAAACCCCGACCCCCGCCCACCGCCCGCCATGGCAGCGATATCGAAGACCTTGGCATGGTTTCCGCGGCCGATCCAGGTCCTTCCACTGGTTCTCTTCTCCGTGTGCATCCGGCACCGAACACAGTTGATCCGTCATCTCCGTCTCTCGTCCCCTTCTTCCCCATCGATGCTAATTCGATACATATCCCATCCGCCCATCCTTTGGTCAACCGTCAAACGTTGAAGGAGCTCGATCTCGATGTCATTCTCCGCAATCCACAGCTTCGTGCGTCAATCGTCCCTTGCACTCCCCATCATCTAATTTCGTTCAGGTCATGACCTACTTTTCGATCCAGGTCTCCAGTTTCGTCCGACATGTAGTCGTCGGAAACGTAACATGTGTGAAAGCTACTGGGCTGCCGTGATACAGGAAGTTGAAACAGGCTGCACCTGTGTGTCCTTTGGCTCTCAAGGAAAACCTCATCCTGTCGTCTGCGCCTGTGCGCAGGTCCCACAGCCCTCTTCTCAGCCTGTCGTCGCGTACTCCTCTGCCTTGAACGTCTTTACGCTGCGAATGCCGTCTCGAATCCGTAACCTGCTTACAGAATTTCTGGAGGTCCTGCTTCTTGTCATACAGCCTCTCTCTAGTGCTTCTGGCATGTACGTGTATCCAAGCACGCTGAAATCACAGATGCAGGAGCACTCTGCTCAAGCCTCGTATGTTCGTTCCATTTTCGACCCAGTCCTGATCGAGCAAGAGCTTAAGCATGAATTATTTGATCCGTCTGGTCTTTTTTCCGCTACCGGTACAATCTTGAAAGGTCATTGCGCGCCAATGCGCGATCGTGCCGTGGAAGCGATGGTACAAGTAGCTCAGACTTGTGCACCGGGGGCAACAGGGGGAAAGCGTGATGCGGTGATGGCAGTCAGGATGTGCCTCGAGATTCTCGAGCTCATGAAATTGGTATGAGCTACTTTCAATTATGCTACCCGTTACTCAGCCCCTTGGTATTTCTTGAAGGACATCGCAAACCATCAACTCCAGATGCTGAGGCCGTTCCTTATCCGCACTTCGGGGCAGTTCGAGCTCAAGGCATTCAAAACTCGCAAGGGATCCGAATGCTCGCTTCGGCTGACTCGCGAGTGGTTACGTCTCACTCACGCCGATCTCCTTACTCGTGAGTCTATTCCGCACCCGGGATACCCGTCGGGTAGTATTCAATACAACACTCTTCCCCGGAATCAACAAACCTATCTCACCGTTCTCAAGGGTATCGTAGACTTGATTTTTGATCCCCCGGAATCGTCGCCTGCACCAACCTCGTCATCCTCCCCTTCACCTCCCCTCACGCCAGCATTCCAGTGTACAAGTCCCGTCTTACCTCGCCTTTCTGCTCTTCCGGAGACCGTTTACCTCGACAGTACACGACTAGCGGTTCTGAGTGCAGATGCCGCCGACGTTACAGCCATCTACATGTTCCTCCTTCTCTATCGACAACTCGTTCACTCAGAGTTAAATGATTCCCCCATCTCACCACAAGAAAAAATAGCGGACGGCGACCTCTTACGGTTGAAAACTGAAATTCGTGATATTGGCTCCGCTCGTCTCGGATATTGCTTTTCCTCCCGTCTTGTGTCTGATGATGTTGAAAGCTCCCGAGAGAAAGATCTAGAGAAGGAGAGAAATGCCAAGCAGGATATCGTTCTTCAGGTTGCGAAGCGAGCTAAGGAGGCTCGCAGTCCTTCCGCTCCGTCCTCACCCGTCGGCGAAGTCCCCAGTGAGACCATGCTACAAGTCGCCCAGCGATGGGCGGATTCTAATATCCATCCTGAATCGTCCTTGTGTACCATGCTTCGGCGGCGATTACGAGACGTGGTCTTCAACTCGGTTGTTGCTCAAGTATATCCCGGTCGTGACTCTACCCCCGCAAAGTTATCGACTATTGATTTCCTTTCTTGCGTCCAGAATGGGTCCACACCCACACCCACAAACCTTGCTACTGGAATGGAGCCATTGGCCGAAGAAATCCGGTCACTCGCGGAAAAAATTTCTCGTCTGGCTCTCATTCATTTCAACGCCTACTTGGCTCTTTACGAGCAGGAAGGTTTCATCGTTCGATCCACCTTGGTCAATTAATCATTAAATTGTACTTTTAATCGCAATGCCGTTGGTCCCCAGCTCACGCGTTCCCTGCATTCATCTTGGACTCTTACTCTAGTACGTTCATTCGACATACATTGGCGCCTATATTTTATGCCACGATATCCTACACCTTGTCGAGTACTAGTAATCGCCCTGCTGTATTGTGTGATACCGCTACGTGGCGCACTCATTGAATCCATAGTTTCCTTTCGAATTACCTTGTAGGGAGCGTTAAGAAGGCCTTGCGGAGAATTTGCGTGACAGCCTTGCCAGTGCTACTGCGGAAGGATCACCGGGTGAGTGGGCGCGAGGTACGATAAGCATCGCGAATTTAACAAAAGAGGACAGGGAAATTTCAACGGCTAACAGTGCTGTATTTGTACGAGGACAACGTAAGGCAGAGTGCCTTGTTGAACGCAAGTCATTATTCCGTGTGTAAGATGCTCCTCGTGGCATCGCATTTCGTACGCTGGCAGTTGAGAATCTACTTTGCTATCATGATGTCGTAAAGGCATTGGCATGTTTCCCACTTCAATTGGGTTTATGTCACAATCAGACATCAATTATGTCGGGACAACTGAGATAGCAGGAAATTGTGCATATGTATGTGGGTCCCACGATAACATCGTGTTTTTTTTTGTGAATGAGATTCGGAGATCTTCTTCCATAGATTGTATCTTTGCAATTTCTATATTTAGCCAGATTCCGCTCTTTGGGGGCGGGGTAATTCCGGCCCGATTTTCCGATTTTCACCAAACGCACGCGTCGACGTCGATCCACACTCAATAGTCCACGGGTTCTCCCATGCCCCCTATTCTCCAACACCAAGTCGGATATGAATCGTTTGTTGAGAAATCCATCAGTATATTCCCAGCAGCCTATGATCGAGGCAAATCCATTTATTCTATTTACATAGAGCAAGTGGCAAATGACTAACGTACCCCTTGTGCCGCTCGATATGGACCGTTGTAGTGGCGGACAGCCCTCTCCATTGACTATAATGAATGCCAGATTACCGCATCCTGACAAGAACCTATCGTCCAAGCTTTGGCGAATCAAGTGTCATAGTGGCCTTGTTCAAGAAGTCTCTTTGCAAAAAGTTCACACCAGCGACATCCCCGATGAGCAATTCATCGATGCAGATGGTAGCCTACTGCTGCCTTCGTAAGTCTACTTCATGTGCACTTGTGGATTCTGACTTGGCTGCCAAGATTATGTCACTCTCATATACACCTTGACAAGTGCTTCATTCTCGATAGATGCAAGGTTATCACTGGGTATAGTGATCGATTAACGGACCGATGGTTGTTTTTCTCATCCACATTCATGTCAGCCATTTTAGCGAGGCTTTGGAGATGACTAGACATGCCAAGGCAGCGTTCCCTCTGGATCTAGACGACCTCTATAGCCGAGGGGCAAGGCTGATACGCGAGAGCGTTCAATACGGAGTGACGTCAATGCGCGCTTACGTTGAGGTCGACAAGATTGTTGGGTTTTCCTGTTTAGATGTTGCTCAGGCGTTGCAAAGAAAATTCGAGAAGGTCTGCGACGTTCAAATAGCAGGCGAGCCTTTCCTCTGAAGAAGTCCTCGGGCTTTCTTATTGATCAGCGTTCGTGATGCGTTCCTTTCATTCCAGTTTTTGCTCAAGAACCTCTATTTGATGCCCCCGGAGACACCCAGCCCGGAAGAAATTTTACTCTGCTGCACGAAGCCTTGAAAAGGGACGGAATTAACGTGATTGGTTCTGCACCTTACGTCGAGGCCACAATGGAGCAGGCGAAAATGAACATTGCCCTTATTATGGACGCAGCATATGGAAGTGGAGCGCACGTCGATTTCCACCTTGACTATAACCTTGACCCTTCATTAGAACCACTCATCTACGAAGTCATTTCGCAGGTCAAACAGATGGGGGTGGGTGGATGGATTGATGCTCATGGCCAGACCTATCGGCGAATCACCATTGGCCACGCGACACGACTCCAGCTGTTCGACCAGAAAGAGTGGCAGAGACTTGCAGAAGCTATCAAAGACCTTCCTATTACCTTTGTTGGGCTACCACAATCAGACCTCTATATGCAAGGCAGGGGCGATTACGAGAAGCCACTGGGAGCACCACGAAGCACTCTACGCGTGCCTTATCTCCTAAACAAGTATGGAATTCAAGTGGCGATGAGCATCAACAATATTCAAAATGCATTCACACCACAAGGCTCGTTGGATCCTCTGACGCTCTGCTCGCTGGGTGTCGCCCTATTTCAAACTGCCGCTCCCGCTGACATCGAAGCTCTCATTGTGGGCTACCTATTACCCTATGCACAGTGGCATTCACTAATATCTTTGTTTAGCGATCTGTAACTTTGACGTCGAAGCTCGCTCTCGGTTTAGGTGAGAGTGACGGCAGGCCTCTGTTTCCAGTATCAGGCGACGCCGCGGATTTCGTTATCCTCCATGGGACTCACTCAACACAATCAGCAGTCCTTCATCCATCTTTTGATCGCACAGTCATTCGTGCTGGTGTTGTGGTCTCACGCAAGCGCTCATCTACATGGCTTCTGGATGACTGACATGAAGTTACACAATCAATATGAGGAGACCAAGTATACAGTCCCATGTATGTATCAGGCACAAGTTTTCCTGCTGTAATTATTTACGCCATCTTGACTAAGCTAGACGACATTCATAGTTGCACGGAAGAGTCAGGATACACTACTTCCATTGACCCCCCCGAATTCTAATCAGACAATTTTTGGACAAGGCCATTTCTTGCTTGGGAAGACAATACTCAGATTTCGTTTACACGGATGCATCAATGAGAAGTCCTCAGGATAGCCAGAGATAAAGTGAACAGGAGTATGAATACAAGTATGATACAGATGCAGTGACAAGGATCGACAGATTACTAATGAATGACCGTATGTTGAAATGAGCGTCAGTGAATTTATAATCAGAGCAGGGAGGCGCTGGAAACCATTGGAAGTAAAGCGATAAATGTTAAATGATAAGTAAGCAGAGTCAGGATTAGATGCCAATAGGTCAGTCGGGGATAGCCAATAGGCTGCCAACGACGACCCAACTGATGGCGAACGCGATCAGAAATGAGCGCACAACGATCTCCCACTGAGCACGAACCACGACGGGACTAAGGACTCGAGTGAGAGATGTAAAGGCCGGCACAGCCCTGACCTTCTTAAACTGCTTCTCAATGGAAAATGGGCCTTGGCGGCGTCGAGGTGGGTGCCCGGGAATTGCGGGCTCCTGGAATTGTTCGATGCGACTCCTTGCAGATTCAAGGTCAGGATCCTTTACATCATCGGGAGAGGTGGCTGGGTGGGCAAGAGGTTTCCGACTGACTACGAGCCATTTTTTCGGTATACAACGAATCTGAAGCTGTTCGAGGATCGTTGTGGCAGAAACTCTGGATAGCAGAGGGAGGTCGGATTTGATCTCGACGATTTCGTGATTTAGGTTGGGAAACTTGGCAAGAGAACGGCAGCGGCATGTTACAGGCCGAGGGGGAAGAGCATCGAAATTGAAAGGAGAGATGGGTTGTCGTTCCTGGGGAAGGAATTTGGTACTATCCTCCTCGAGGTCGATGGTGGAGTCATAGGGATGAATAAAAGCAGCGGTAGTCGCAAAGGCGGAGCGATCCTCCTCGGTCTTTTCGTTAAAGGTAAAGGTAGGTTCAGCTCCACTGGGACTATAATAGGGATCGTCATCTATGGACTCAGTCTCATAGTAAGCCCCAGATATTTCTATTCGCATGTGTGATCCAGATGAGCCCGACGTATCACTGCCTGAGCTCGAACAGGAAGATATCGATGAAACTGTCGGTGTCCGGGTCAGGCAATTCTCGACAATGTGTGCAAGGGGCGGTGGTGAAGGTGCAACAAGGGTGATAGGTGTGGAGGGTACGAGTGTTATCGGGCTCGAAGGTGGAGAAAACAAAGGCAAGAAAACCTTTCCCAGCGGCCGAGGTTTAGATATCGGGGGTCGTTCTAGCTCAAATTTCCGAAGCTGACGCAGGTCACCGAAGATATACACACCAAGGCAGATACCGTTGAGTGCCGCCAGTAAGATAGTTAGGCCTACCCACAAGCCGGGGAAAGCTACAATACGGTTCCATCGAGAGTATCCCTTTATAAAGTTGACCGCCATAGGAGGAATAAAGCCCACGAGGATGAAAACGATACCAGCGATAATGCCGCACAGAACACGATTGTTGCCTACATTGGTGAGCTGGGCACTGATAAATCGTTCGAGGGATTTCTCAAGCATTCTAGTAACCTCTTGAGAAACCTGATGAAAAAACGCGGGATCGGGGTGATTGGAGAGGTCGATGGTGTGGAAAGGGGCAAGGATATCAGAAGGAATGTCGAGCTCATAGACAGAATTAGGCATGAAGAAAGTTTGTTTAGCTCGCGCGTAGAACAAGGACAAATGAGAT
This sequence comes from Termitomyces sp. T123_Mx157, assembly GCA_018849495.1. Taxonomy (NCBI): domain Eukaryota; kingdom Fungi; phylum Basidiomycota; class Agaricomycetes; order Agaricales; family Lyophyllaceae; genus Termitomyces; species Termitomyces sp. T123_Mx157. The sequence goes on along the minus strand of JABFYK010058255.1, from coordinate 12,893 downwards.
GCACTGGGTGCAGGGGCCCGGTCTTGCAGGTACCTGACGGTCTGCCTTCTTGCTTTGGATGCAGCCGCCCATTGGTGATACTTCACAGTGTACTCCTTCAACCAAAGGATAAAATATCTGGATGACGATATGTAAAGATTCGCCATTGATTATCAAGTTCACGAGGGCTACACACAAGTTTTCTGGACAGTCCTCGACATACAACAACCATTCCTGATGATGCAATACAATAATCTTTTTAGAATAGTGATTCGTTTCTTAGTGGTGAATTTTTTTTACCTCGAAGTCCTTCAAACCTGTATGCAACCCGTTAATTCATTCAAAGAAAATAGGATCTATCGCGAAAACGTACCAAGAGGTGGAAGATGTTTCCTGTTTAGAATATCCTCGAGGCGGATTTGGAGTAGGGGCGTCACTAGTGAATTTTCAGGATGACTTGAAAAAAAACTAAAGCTCTATTTACCGCCACAAGACCGGACTTTACCAACAGCAGGAGCAGGAGGGGGATTACAGATACGAAACTGGTGATACTGATGAGATGAATGAATGCAGGCCGCAAAACTGCAACTACACGCACTGGTAATGAGAGCAGAGAGGTCAAAGTCGGGCGATATGTCCTTGGCTGCGTCTCTAGTAGCTGGTTGGACATGAGGGAGGAAGGGAAGAAGGATGCAGGATTGAGAGGACTGGTCAGAAGTTCATGGCATATATCGGACTGACAGGACACGAGGGTTCTCAGTCGATCAACAAATAGCCTGTCAGTGGGGGGTTTCGACTTCTCGCGCTAACTGGGTTAAATAAATGAGCCATTTGGGAACCGAATAGCCCTTCTTAACAGCGCTGCAAATCAGCGCTGCAGAGTTTATGGCCTGAACCGTGTTTAACTTACGATAAGCACGACTCGTCTCGATGAGCCCGTTGGAGGCCATATCTCGTTCCAAAGCGCAAAAAAAAAACGTGAATCTCGCGAAGGAATAGCCAACGTAACAATGGGTATGTCAGGAACAATCATTTTAAGTAACTTCTCATGTTGTATTTTCACCGGACTGCTGCGGGTATTCAATTTCAATCCCAGGTTTTTGTAACCGCCTGTTGAATTCGAAGTAGTTTGAAAAGCGGATTAATTGCTCAGAATATGACATCAACGCTTGTTTACACTTAAGCGGAAACCTTACAGGCTCAGGCTCGTGCATTTCTTATATGTACAGTATATTGATTATCGATCCCGTCATCGGAGTTGGTGAAGGATTTTGTATGTCGTAATCGTTCTTGAATATTTCACAGAAGTCCTTTCGCGCGGCTTAGTGGAATGTCTCCAAAGAAGATTTCGTGAATATTATGGATCGGTATCGATGATTCGTGGCTCCAGATGTAGGGTCGTAACGATTTCACTGTCGACATTTTAGAGGATCGGATATTGTTCATGTGAGATGCTTCTCCTCAAGACTTCTGGCGTAAGAAAGGAGCGTCGATGAGAGATGTCTGAGCAGCAAAGAACTGATTCTTCCCTCCTGAAAAGATTTCTTATGACTCTTGCTGTTTGCTCAACCAAAAATCATCTCTATATATTCCTGTTGCAAAGACAAAGCTTGATATCTCAGATATTCGCATTCCTTATACCCCTTCACACGAGGCTTTGAAGATCTTCCTTCTGGCAAGAGTTCTTAAAGTCAGCCGACGCAGGCCGACGCATGCTGACACATGATCTGCTTTTTCCGACCCTAGAAAGACAACCATCATTTCTAACCTTACTTCAAAAGATCCGACCACACGAACTTCTGCGACGAGAGTTCTAACAACAAAATACTTACGAATACCGGTACATTACACTGATTACTAGTACTTACTATTGGAGTAGAGTCAGTACTCTACACCCGCCTCTTTGCCCTGTGCTTGCCGGCGGTATAAACAGAGTCCATTCATTCATTCAAAAGACCCGAAAGGAACCCACGGCTTATGCGCAGCCTCCACTCGATCCGAATTCGGCCTATACGTCGTAGATTAGACGTCAGCTCGAGAGGTCGTCCACAACGGTGATATTTGACGCGAAGTTTAAGCTCTTCAGGCTTAAATCTTGCAAGGAGAATGCAGGGTGGGCAGCTTTGGGTAACCAGATGTCGCGCGATTCCACGTTGCTGATATTGGCGCCATTCACACCGCTGGCTTCCACCTTCGGTCCCGACCAACACATTTTTGACGTGAACGTTGTTGATGGGTCCAACGCCTACTTCTCCATCTTCGACAAAGAGCGCGTTCCGAGACCCTACCATGCCGTTAAGATGGCTGACAGAATAGCTGGTTGGTTTGATGCACTTCCATTGCCCTTAGCATAGTCAGACGAAATGTTTACAAGACTTGACGTGAAGAATTTACCTTCTTGTGAATCCCAATACCAACAGCAGAATCTTATACGGTGCTGTTGAAGAAGTTACTGTTGGTCATGTTGGTCGTTGCTCCCTGTTCGACTTTGAAGCCATAGCTGGCTGTCCAATCCAAACAATTATGAGAGAGAGCGTCTTGGAGGGGTTGTAGGGTTCCAGGATAAGTTGAGACAGTATTGGAGCGGCTTGGTTGCCTTAGCCGTAAAAGTGTCTGAGAGGGAGATGGTGATCGTGTCATTAATAGTGACACTCGAATAGTTAGAGGTTAGTTATGTAACGAGAGTTGAATAACGAAATTCTACTTTCAAGATTGTACAATATCAACAGAGCCATTATAGGGTAAATCCCATTCAGATAGAATAACGGCGACGTTCATGAAAAAGACTCGCATCCATCATGTCTTTGATGCGATTGAAGACCTTCAAGTTCCGGACATCAACAGAACTGGAATACATGTTATTCAAAGCGGTGCTTCCTGACTCACGTAAAATGGGGCCATTCCAGGTGGAATGGTCGTGAGGACCGATACAATGATGTTGGGCACGAGCAATGTGCCCTTCTACACATAGGCATTGGCATCGTTCGTGCCCCTGCCTGCCGAAGATCTTGACGTTGATAGAATTGTGCGCCATGGAGATCCGGTAAGTTCCAGAACGAGAACGGCTTTCCCCATCTTTATCGTGAAGCGCAGCACAGCACCTGGCGCAAGGTAAAACGAGGTCTTTGGAGGGAGGACAAGGTTGCCAATGAGGTATACATCTGCCAGAACATAAACGACAGGATCGTTTCTCTCACTCGAGTTGACAGCAGACATCGTCGTTCTCTTGCCGGTGCAGTCACGACGTCGAAGATGTTGGGTCCAGAAGGGGAGGTACATTGGTTTTAGGAGGATCGACTGTGACAATGAGCTCACGAAGACCTTCGATCTTCAGAAGGAAGTGTTTCTGCTCGTTGATAAATGGACATAGTCATACATAGTACCCTGGTCTTAAGGTGATCGTTGTTAACATGATAGAAAAAATGAGATAAAAACATGTTACCCGCTGCAGAATTTCAGCGACCGCAAGTGATTAGGTCATCGGGAATGTTGATATCGATGATTGCCGACTGGCGTTACAGTCGCACCCACCCGGTCTCAGCTTGAAACTTCACATGAATGGTCTCCGCTTTGCATTATTCTCTCAGCGCCAAATCAAAACTCAACTGGACTGCGACACAAGAGAAATCCCTTGCCAACGATTATCCTTTTACAGTGACTCAAGAAAGTGACGATGAATATGTGGCCAGAACATACCTCCAATTCCTTTGGTTGCCAGAGGTATGCCTAACTCACGCGTAAGACGCGTCATTAAGCTCCAACACGGTGCTGAGCGCTTCACAAAGTCAATAATGCCACTCGATCTTCTTGTGCCTTCACTATTGCGCGTGACCGCAGAGCCTTCTGGACCTCATCCACTACACTCGCATCTCAAGCCACTATTACAAACAGCGCGCATGGCATCAATAAAATATCGCGTAGAATTGCCACGAATTCTTTCTAATGGTGGTGGATCTGGAGAAATAGAAGAAACGATGATGTGGTATGCGCTGAGTTACGAAAAGGCCGACGATGATCTTTGGACTAGGACAGCAGACATCCGTGAAGGCCCTTGGGAGGACGAAAAGTGGCGTACGCGGTGGCTCGAGAGGATGGAGCGACGCGAGTATGTGGCTTCTACTCCCGTGTTGAACCAAACTTGACATGGATATAGATTTCAAATACAAATTCTGCTCTATTTCCTCAAGCTGTCTCTCCCAGAATCTCCGCCGTCACCGACCCCAAATAAGAAGAAGGGAAAGAGAGACCTACCAGTGTCACCCTTGAAGCCATCTCCCGAAGATTGCTTGGAGATCTTTATGGACAAGTTGTCAATGTGGCAGCTAATGGATGGCTTAGAGAACTCTCTAGAAACAAAGGCGGAGAGACCAAAGGACAAACAACTAGATTGGATGCAAAACTTTTATGAGCAGATCGTGAAACACCAGTACGCATGCAGCTTTTCAAAGTCCCATAATCTCATCGGACCACTTATAGGTTTGAAAAACAACTTCCAGCAATGTGCTCCCATTGAAGAAGCGAGTTCTGAACCGTGAAGTCAGCATGTCGCGTGCGTTCAAACCCAAACCGCGTTCTGTTCAGGAAGACCCAGCCAAGAAAAAGGCGAACGATGCTGGTACAAAGAAAGAAAGAAAGCTGCGAGATGAAGGTGTGACACTGGTGGAAGCTACACCTACCAAGCCGAAGCCGGGTAGATCGCAGTCTACATCGTCTTTCGTGGGTTGTTCGCAGAATCGTATCTTTTCAGCTGCCATTGCTATTCGCGATGAAGATGAGGAAGAATGGGTTCTTCCGGGTTCAAGTTCTCCTGATATCCTGTTGTTGGGTTCAGGTCGGCAAGCTGAGGATAAAGAACTAATGGTTCATACCCCAACAAAACGTTCTCGTCTACGATGAGAACAAATGCTCACATATGCTATGCTCTTACTACTCATGCTGTATCTTGCTCACAATTTTTGTATCATGTACCTATATTGTCAAGGATTTCTAAGTAAGGATATCACAGAGTGAGACGTTAGAAAAGGAAAGGAGTCGCATTGTCACTGCAATGATACACGTCTTCTTCTAAGAATTCCCAAAAACACCTTTACTTGACGTTAGCTCCGCGCCCAACTTGTAGCCCAACACCTACGTAGACAGCCATAAAAACACTAAAATCAGAGAAAATCAAAACTTACCTTGTCCCAGTCTATCTTCTGCCTTGTCAACGGCAGTGCACGTCGAAGGCCCTTGAATGTCTTCTCTCCCATCTCCTGATATGTCTCATTGAGCGACGTTTCGTAGTTCCCTTCCTCGTCTCCAATGAGAGCAAGTATCTTGGACGCCGACGCGCTAGGTGTCGACGTAACGACGGCGGGGGGCAATGTAAGAGACGTATCATGTGTCGTGGCCAATTGCACCTAATATGTATACCGAAGCAGTTCAAAACCCAGTCCGCATGAAGAGAAGAAAGCGCACATTTCCTTCTTCATAATAATGTACGCTCACTTGGACTTTGCCCGTTACTTTGTTCTCGTTTAGGTCAACGACATACTCCGATCGCCAGCGTCCTGACCTGTCTAAAGTCAGCATTCGTGAAGTCAGTGACAGGTGGAAGGAGAACTAACCAGTAATTTGTGGCGTTGTACTTATTCGCGACGATCTGTATTATGAACTGGTTCGGAGTATCTGGCAACGCGAACACCGACCCTACGCCTTCAAGATAATGCGATGTGAGATAGGACAATACTGCTGTCTCCAGCGCCTTTCTACCAGTCACCATCCTCAGCATACAAAGTACCTGGCTGGCATCGTCTAGTAACATACCTGAAAGGCTCAGAGTCGGGGTTGGGATCAACCTTATGTATATCTGAGGCTTCCTGGAAACGCATGTCAGTCGTGAAATGTAATCGTAAAAGAAATACTGGAAACGCACCAGGCTTAGATGGTTGAACACAAAACTTGTCATGGACCGTGGATCCAAGAATCGTTCCTCATCTGCAGCATCCTCTTCCTTTCTCTCGCCCTCTTCCTCACTGGCTGCTGGATTTGAGCTGGCGCAAGCCGCAGCTGCTTCCCGCGCGACTTCACTAATCACGGACTGGAATCCAGCAATTGAGAGTTTGCCCTACGCGCATACACGAAAGGCCATGGCGGCAAGGACATTATTCACCTGGTGATCGGTACCGGGAACGTCAACAACGATGAATTGCGCGAGATTGTATGTTCGAATTGCTGGGAGGAGACCCTCTTTCAGGAGATCGTCGTTCGAGACGATGTTACGCACATCTAATCACAATCAACGTTGATTGAGACTGGAATGGCAACATACAGTCAGATTGACAGACCATTAATTACATCGTTGATCTCCCCGGGAGGTGATTGAAGAAGAAAGTTGGAAGCGATCTCGACTCGTTCGTCCATTGTAAAAGCACCTGAACTTTGTACCTTACTGGTACTTACTAGTAAGAAGCTCGAATATTTGGTTGATGTAAAATTTCCATCTAGCTTAAAGTTTTGTCGTAAACTGGGCCTCTGTTACCCCTTTCCCCATAGCAGATGTCGAGGATACACCACCAGTGACAGTCTTAATGAGACTGTCTGCATAATCTGCGCCAGACCACTGAGTAGTAGTTATATGCTGTTAGACTCACGCAAATCCTTGTGCGGGCTCAAGACGTACCTTTTGATGTGTTAAGACATCGGTGCCAAGGTCACGTTCCTTCCGTTGAACGAGCTCCACATACGCTTTCATTCCCGTCTTGGCAAAGTTTTGTGCGAATAGATCGGAGATGAATGCGTTGGAATGGAGTCCACCCAGCTAGAGTGTGATGTAAGCGAATTCACATTATTCTTCGATGTCAAGTTGGGATAGCTCACTGTGATAAACTGCCACACGAAGCCAAGTTTGCCAAGCTGCCACACATACGCTTCCATATCCTTCTCACCGAGCCCTGCTGCGTCCCAATTGAATGATGGGCTCAAATTGTACGCTAGCCATTGTCCAGGATGTACAGCATGCACACCAGCTGCAAATTCTTGAGCCTGCGCCAGAATGGGCTTCTTCGTCTCCATCCATAGCAGATCTGCGTAAGGTGCAAATGCGATGGCACGATTCACCGCGCACTGAGTTCCGCCTTGGTACCGGTAGTAACCCTCTCTCGTTCGAGGTGCATCCCAGTCCCAAAACGGCACGTTCTTCAGCCCAAATTCCTTCTGAGCGATTGACACAGCTGCGGGATACGATATGTGTGCGACGCGTGCAATGAACTTCTTTACTATAGAGGAGTTGGCACCTTGTTTTGTGAGCGCGTCTGCAAGTGTCTCCGAGAACAATTTCAGTTTTGCAGCTTGGATCCACTCATCCTCAGTTGCCTGGAGCTCCGTGCCACTCATGCCAGCTTTCTCGGCGTTTACCATGACGGTATTTAGAGGTGCGAGGTTTGGGTTGGTAGAGCCGAGGATGAAAGCGTGATCGCGATCGTCGATGTTAGACGTGATGAGGGTAGCTGCTTCCGAATCCGTACGCGCAATAGCAAGGTTCTCGACGCCCATGATATCGAATTGCAGGCGGATGGCGACGAGTCGGTTGATGTGCTCCTGAATCGGTACCAGTACCTTGCCTGCCATGTGCCCGCACTTCTTTGTTCCAGGCGCTTGATCTTCGATATGAATCCCAGCAGCGCCTTTCTCGACAAACATTTTGGTGAGCTTCATGACGGCCGTAAGTCCACCATGACCTGTGTCAGCGTCTGCAACTATTGGGCGGAGGTAGTCAACAATGGGCGTTTTGGAAAGCTTGGCATCCGTCATGCTTGAGCGAGCTTCGCGCTGCTTGCGATCGTGGAAGAGCTGGGCCATGAACAAATGTTCCACCTTGTTGGGCACCGTGTTGGAAGGGTAGTCTGTGGCGCGAAATATTAATGGCGATGGACATCACAAACAAATCTTACGCATACCAGCAAGATCTGGGCCAGGTTCATTGGTGCTCGACGCAGTACTGGAAGACTGCCAGCCCGAAACGTACACCGTCTCTAGATATTTAGCCATTTGTGTTACCTGGACGGGATCAAGCCTATCTCACAACAGTCAGCGAACGAGCGATCACAATCACGAAGTAGAACGCACGCTCCGTAGGTATGTGAAGGTGTACCGCGTTTAGCATGCTCAGAAAGCAAAGCCCAAAGCTTCTTGGCCATAGCATTGGATGCATATTGGATGGCCAGTGTACCACGCTTGGCAACGACTTCTGCTGCAGTGTAAGGGCGCTTTACTCGTGCAAAACGCGGGTTCTGATAATCGGTTAGGTCGAGATGGAAGTTGTGGCGAACGTTACAGACTTACTTGCCACCATCGCTCGACTTCCGCGATTTCCTTGGCAAATGCGGCGCGTTCGTGAGACATGGTAGAGGTCACAGAGAGGATTGTTTAAGTTGCAAAGGAGGTGTGTTATTATATCATGAACGGATTCAAAGTGATTTGTATGGATGTGGAGTGCGAGACATGTGATTTTTCCTGTTCTTAGACTTCGGCACCCGCCGGGGTGGACCCTTGAACGCCTTCATCCGTCGGCGCTCCTTTTCCTCTTGTACATACGTGTATGGTTAGGCCTGTACCGGGTCCTGCAAACATTGTTATTGTTCAACTACTACTGCTGGTATTGCGCACTCACGCCACTCAAGCTGCCCTTGACCCGTCTGACAAGCACTATGTTGCCGAGAGTGTCTCATGGACTGGCTGCACTGTAAGTCAGCATGAATCGGGAGCTGTTTGACATGTGAGAGGCTCGGCGTTTAAACGTTTAAGGCATGTGCTATTTTTCATCTTCTATCCCCATCATACACAAGACCCGCAAGTCCGTATCTAACTACAAAGGCGAAAACACTCCCCGCAACCTACCAAGCGATCAGCTCTCTCCACTAGCCCAAACAACAGACTCACCTGAGAGCACATGAGGACCTGAACCAGTCTTTTTTCGCCCATTGGACCTAGTTGGATGAGAAAAAAGTTAAGGATGGTCAGATTTGTCGATTTGAGTATTACTCCCGTTGTCGGGTGCAATGTTAGCTGTGTGAGTCCTAGCGCAGCCATCGTGTGCAATGTGAACGATATCAACGGTGATGGCGCCTTATTGAAGTCCGTCGTTGATGGAAACAACATGTTGGTATCTGTGTCGTACCTATGGGCAGTTCTCAAAACGATCACCAGCCAAGCCCACCTCGGCGTACCTTGGAACCCGGTGCCTAGGACAAGGGATCATTCCAAAAAGCTGCGGGCATGAAAGGACGAAATTGAATATTTGCGGTATGAAGAAGAGCAGAAGCGTCTTGGAGAAATGGGCCTGGATGCCGACTACTGCAAACGCCATGCCGGTAACATAGCACAGTGTATCACCCGGAAATGCGCGTGCAGGATACCTAATTCATCACAAACAAGAACATGAGATCACGAGGATAGGGGTTAGCATTCAGCAATTACCAGTTGTGATACAGGAATCCAGTGCAGACAGCCACGAGCGGCATCATAAAGTACAAACTGAAAAGGTGGCGCTCGACTAGTTCACGACTTCCGTAAGCCATGCCTGCGCTCCAAACACCCCCGAAGCCTAATTCTGATTTATTGCCTAGCAGGTGGAGGGGTATTCTAAAGTCAATAGGCCATGGCAGATACAACAGATCATTCAGGATGACAGAAAGAGCGATAATTAGTGCCTGCGAAACTTCAGAGCCATTAATCCCCGCAAGAATGTTGAAGCTGTTTGTAGCGAAGGTAGATAATAACGACATGTAGATATAATACAATGGGCCTAGACGTTTCTTATGAAGACCAATTAATAAGCAATAAGAAGAGATTTGTACGCACCGAGATTAACTAGAGTTCCAAAGAGAAAGCGTAGAGGTAATGGGACAATAACGTGAGTGTTTCCTCGTTCAGCATAGTAGACCATGAGGAGAGGAATGGACGCTATAATGGGAATAGGTAATTTATGACGCCAACGAATGTCGAAGACGTCATCTAAAAAGCCTAGCATGGTCGCGAGTATCAGAGACAGAAGCGATGAGAGGTAGACAGAAAGCTAAGAAAGCGCGATGAAATCAACGAGGTTGCTTACATTCAATGGACTGACGTGACGCACCTGATAGTGAGGGAATTCCACGACCGATATTCCTTCGGCTTCATTTGGCTTTTGGCTTGCAAAATTCACAATGAAGTTGGAGAATGCAAATGGAATAAACAGGAGTAGAAGCAAAATGTACACCGACGCGCACACAAGTCCTTGGCTCTCCGGTCTAGAGCCACATTAGAAATGTCATTCAATAAACGACATCATACGGACATAGGAAACTCATGGCGATACGGTTTCAACAGGTCTCCGCCTTTCAACCCAGCCTTAACAAAAGATGGTCCGAGCGCAGGTATGAGGTAGATGGTGGCCAGAAATGCGAAGATTGAGAAACCGACCGAGGTGTACAGAGCTGGAAGAGATGGTACGGGATCTAGAAGTGGCCGGAGGATGAACCATACGGCGACGGGCACCAGGCCCAGGAGTAAAACACGCGGCAAGGGACGCGGGGGCGGCGCACGCATGGTAGTGATGAGGAAGACCGTTGCCGGTCCACTGGACTGTCTTGCCGCGCAGACGTGTCGCGAGCACGTGCTCGGAGATGAGTGCGGGTATCGGATTTGATTTCGTTCGATGGCCTCGGCGACTGCACCACATCTCAACAACACAGGATGTATGATCCGCCGCACCGATGATAAGGGCAGAGGAGTCTATGGTGAATAATTCCGATGATTATGCTAAAGCGTCTTCTGACATTGTTCCAGCATCTCGATCTATACCGGCCCAGACATTAATCGAAATCAGTCCCGTTCTCTTTTTCTCAAAGGAAGAATACGCGAAACATGGTAAAGTTTGGGACCGTCTCTCATATATGAGCCTCTGCTTATGGAACGCTTAGGGAAGTTCACGGTACTAGATGACTATACTTTCAAATGGGCTGACGGACGGATGGCTCTTGCGCTGGGACTTGGTACGTACAAATATAAGGCTTTCTAGAACCTCGTCCCTAACCTCAATGTTCCCTGCCTTCAAAGGGTCTTTATTCAACCATTCTGAGCAACCGAATGTCTCATACGTCCTTGACACGTCTACAGAACCCATCAAATACACGACCGTGCGCGATATTGCACCCGACGAGGAACTTTGTATATTCTATGGTCACAATCTATGGTTCAGGCCCGCAGGTGCCTCCGAAAAACTCGCTGCGCTTCCAGAATCGGATGCAGATGATGGTTGGGGTGGACTGTCAGCTGTCGGAGAGAGCGCAGATCCAACCTTGTCCCAAGAAAGCCCATTCGAGAAGGGAGACCCTGATGAAGTCATTCAAGAAGAGGAACTTCCATTCACTAGATACAAGCCCCCGCCTGAGGAGGAAGACTTGGATTCTATCCGAACAGGTGTGTATCCGATATAGTATCATATTTTTATCGATCATAATCCTTTTTGGGTGACTTAGTTGAAGCATGGGTCGTGGACGTCCCTAATCCACGACACATAACAAAGATGCTCAAGTGAGTCGTCTTATTATTCCTTCTAGTGCTTCTATAACTTGAAGCCGAAAGATGGCTAAAGCAAGCAGGTCTCGAGACCCCCGATCTCGGGCACCTCAAACGGATACGCAAGATTAACGAAACCGCCACTCTCCTCCTTGCTACCCTCGTCCAATCTCCGACCTCTCCTTCTCCACCGAGTGGATTAGACCTACCACCGCCATATGCTACTCTTGTTCCGAGTGCCCCTGCGCTGACTCCCATATCATTAAAGCTGAAATCAACGTTCTGGCCAACTTTGTTCACGCCACCCAGAAAGGGTGAAGCCGAAGAGTGGACTCGAGGCCAGGCACATTGGGCGTGGCAAGCGATGAAGATTGCAGTCATTGCCGCACATGATGCACGAAGTCGGGGAGAGGTAGTTGTTCTGTATAGATTCATGTCCACAATTTACTTACTCCTCCGTGGAGTTGTAGTTGCCAATTGCAGCGCATGTCGCTGCTCCTTATGAAACAGGAACGACAGCGGGGGTATCTCCGGACATGGTCTTCACTGGGTGGGACACAAGAAAGTCAAGTGCGCACCCTCTTCGACATGCTGTCATAAACGTCGTACGAAAGATGGCTGATTACCAAGCGTCCTCTTCGACCCCTGCACGGACAGAGACTCCATTTGGAGATATATCATTTACGTCGTCAGGTCCCGCCACGCCCATGTCCGGGGATGCAGAGGAATCGCGCAACGGAGCGAATTATCTCCTCACATCGCTCACGATGTTTACCACGCATGAACCATGCATCATGTGCAGCATGGCCTTGATACATTCTCGAGTGAAAGAAATTGTCTACCTGCGCAAAATGCCTCGGACGGGCGGATGTGGTGGCGCGGCTTGCCTCCCTACGCTGAAAGGCGTGAATCATCGGTTCGGCATTGCTCATTGGAAGGAGGATCTCAATATTGGCGAGGATTTGCATGTCGACGATACACTTGACGCGTAATCGATCTATGTCACTCGAGATCAGTCGGAATCGATGATACTACTGTACAGATGCAGGCAACTGTCGACATCAATTTCGAGATTGCTATATAACAAGATACAAAGTACCTCGACATACGCCTACATTTTCGTTGGCAGCAGAAGGAATATTGGTCATGCTCACTATTCTCATGATTATTATAAGAGTCATGATATGTCACAGTCAGTGGAGTTGCTGGCTTTGGCGTTGTTAAACTTACGATGCATCCACGATTCGTCTCACCGGAGACTGGGACGACATTGATCAGAAGAGGACTGGGGACGGCTAATGCTGGGAGAATACAAACACAGTTACAAAACAAAGCAGCAGAGAAGTGCATTGCGAAGCCGAAGTGCATTGCGAAGC
>JABFYK010058254.1:0-33731 GCA_018849495.1 Termitomyces sp. T123_Mx157 | reverse complement strand
CGTGATAGAAAGCTGCAGAGACAAGCCCCGGTGAGACTCCGAATACTGCCCGACCGCCTCGTCCACCTCGAGAGCAGACGGCGGAAGAGAAGGCCCGTGCTGATGCTACTGACTGCAAATGCCTGCTGCTTTGCATTGGAATGCTGGAGCGAGTGAATGGGGTTGGTTTTCTTCATGTCATGTCCATAGCATTGTCTGAATTTTGTTCGCAGACACTGGATGAAAATTCATCTCTTGCAGGTATTCTGGACGAGTTGATTATTCCCTCCGTCAAACGTAAGGAATACATCTTCCGGGAAAGGGGCTTGATCAGTCTGGGTCTGTGCTGCCTAATAGCCAAGGTATGTCGATGACGCTGTTTGGAACAACCTGGATATCAACGTACGGAATAATAAGCCGCTTGCGGTCAATACCGCCAAGTTCTTCGTCGAGCAAGTACCATACTCACCTGCATCACTCCAAGAAAGCTTGCTGCAGGTCACATTTGACATCATGATGGTTCATGAGGCTGAACTTCGGAAATATAGACCAGAGATTGTGAGTTTTTATTTACAGTGTTTGGGCACACATCTCAACTCTTTGGTTGCTCAGATCCCATTCCTCATGGAAATAATGCTTGATCTTGTCAGTACAGCGGCGTCAGATAAGGTCCGGGCGGTGGTGTGTCTGGGCCTCTCGAAACTCGTTCTTGCTGGAATGGTCACCGATTATAAAGTGCGCGTTTGTGATCTTCCAACTTGCCTGAACTCCTGCTGAGATTTGCACCTTATCTAGCTTGTGCTCAACACCTTGATCCAGGCGTATCTCTCTCCTAAGACTGAGAATAACTTAGAGCTTCGACAGTGTCTTACGTTCTTCTTCCAAGTCTTCTGTTATTCTTCACCTGCTAATCAAGAGACTATTCGAAGTGTTTGTTATCCTTCCGGTTGATCCATGATTCATCGATGGGCTGACATGGTCGTTTGTCTCTCAGATGTTCCTATGGACGTATGAGACGCTCAAAGACGACCGTGAGAAACTTGATGAAGACGAGGAGATGATCAGTCCGACACAGATCACCACCCTATTCGCGGACTGGACCGACCCCAATAAGCTACGAACCGTGGTGTGCGTTGTGTATTTTTGCAACACATTTACTTCATAGTCATGACAGTTTACAGCGATGCACATGGTAACACAAACTCCGAGAGTCAGGCGAACATGTCCATCCAGCTTGATTTGGCCATCGGAGTTCTCCGAAGCCTTCTCGAAAAGAATTGGGAGAGTGAGTAACGCAACGTCATCTCCTGTTCTGCTCTTCCTTACGTGAATATTGCGGCTTTTAGAGGAGGACAAGAAGGTTCTATGCCAGCTGCTTCCAAAATTGTATCTTCCGGATAGTGCAGATGACGACAAAGTGAAAGAACTCAAGGTCCTTATGTATACGTTACGTTCGGTTCGTTTATCTCCTGAAAGTATCATTCATGAATTGACCGTAAGCCCTTGCTTCATCAGCGCCGGCCAGTGCGCGATACGACGACCAACAATGCTTTTACGAAGTTTGAGGCAGCGGTCATGAAGAAGTTTGGGAAGCAGCTACAGGATTTCAGCGAAGAAGAGTATAGGAAGCTTGAGCAGCTGGAAAAGGTCTTCAGCTTTGTGGACTCGATCATTCCTGATGATGACGACGACGAGATTCTCGATGAGCCAAAGAGAAAAGGAAAGAAGAGGTATGTTCTCGAATTGCAAGACCGGTGAGATAATTATTAAAGATTCGATTTTTACAGGAGATCAGACAGTATTATGACGACTACTACGGAAGGCGATGACGTGACTTCAGCTGGTTCTTTGAAACGCGGGCGTTCAAAACCCAGGTCCAAGTGCGTATTCGTTGTCGAAGTTTGATATGGTGATTGAAGTCCTTGTTTTCCAGACGACCACGTCTCTCAAACTCGGACGATGATTCTGATGAGGAGGAGGTCACGGAATTGCACACGCCACCTCCCCCGACACGTACAGTTCCCAAGAGATCGGCGTAAGCCTTCACCAAAAGTGCTCAAATCCTGGTCTGACCATTCATGCACACAGGGCAACCAAAAAGCCTCCTCAGGTTGTCTACGTAAGCTCAAGCGCCGATGAGGACTATGCACCAACCCCGCGCTCCAAACGATCAAAGGAAAGGTATTACCTCCACGTTCGAACTATCCTGTCCATACTGATACCATACTATCTTGCAAGGTCAACGAACCGTGTCAAGGATGAGGAACAGGAGCTGGATGAAATTGAGAATGAGGACGTCACTATCATTGACGGAGGTGAGCATGATGAGGAGAATGAAGAGGAAGAAGTGCACGAACTTCTTGCTGAGGAGTGACATGACTATCTGCTGCCAAGATACCTACGCTATTCTATTGCTGCCATCACTATATTTATTTGATCTGTACTATTTTGTCATCTATACACTCGATTTGTTCGTGCTGACCACAATGTTGCCTGCGGAACTGCTGCAACAAGCGTTCTTTCTGCATGCGCTCGCCACTGATCCTGCGCGTGTTCTGCCGCCTCACAAATCGCTGCTCGCCATGCTGGCCCGTGCGCCGTCTGCTCCCCCGCCCTCGGCGCTCCACGCACGTGTCGAGCGCGTCGTCCACAAGGCCTTCTGGGACGAGGTCCGTCTATCTTCGTCACCCTTTCGTCTTATGTACATACAGACCAACTGTAGGCTCTTCAATCTCTGTCATCGCCGTCCCCAGCCGTCCAGCTCCCGCGTCTCAAGCTCCTATACAACGATCTCTACGAAGCCCTCACCCCCCTCTTTCCTCCACAACACCCAATTCTCCTCACTCTTGCCGCTCCTCCCTCACCTACGTCCTCCCCGCTCCATTCAACCCTCGCGCTTCTCAACGAAGTCCTCGTTGCCCTCCGTCAGCGATGTGCACCGGCCCGAGATCCCGACATTGATGTCTTACTCGCTCATCTCGCCGAAACGAATTCAGTTCCAGATGCGTCATCAGAGAACCCTCTCGCAGCACTCATAGTATCTACCTTGCGCGACCTGATATCTCTCGCCGATGTCCTCAAACGCGACCTCACTGATACCCTCCTCGGTGCCATGACCGAAGCCCAGCTTGCAGATGTGATTCGCCAACAAGCGCTCACCCGTGAGCGCGAGCTCGTTCTTGATCCTTCAATGTGGGGGTCCATAGACAGGCTCAAAGATCTCTGGAAGTCATGGTTAGGGTCCGAGAACATCTGGACATCGCGTCTTCTACGTGCCTTGACGTCCCCAACACCCGTAACATGTCAACCAGATGATCCACACCCTAACAGTCTCCCACCACAGCTCTTCTTCAGCCGTCCCGATCTCTTATACATTCAGAACTGCCTACAGGCACTTGTGATTGGTGCATCGCTCAATGCACTCGTACGACTCCCAGCTCCTACTTCTCCCGGACCTCCACATGATTTCATGTCTCGTGTATGGACACTTCTCAAAGCTGAGATAGATCGCAACGAGTATTCCAACGCGATAGATGACAAGACTAACGTAGACGACGCGACGAAACTCGTCAATCTAGCGGATGAAGTCATCCGCGCTCGGAAGTTATTCTCCGCCTCGCCTATTTCAGAACAAGACGAAAGCAAATTGCGCGCGGCTGTAGAACGCACGCTCCGGCTGCAGGACCCGGTGTTTGCACTTTTACAGAGTCGTCTCATCCGTGCTATTGATCAACAGATCATTGAATATATGGGTGGCGTAGTCTGCAAGGGAAAAAATCAAATTGTCAGGGTTCCGGAGATAATGAGAACCGGAAGGGGGAATGACACATTACGTGGGTCTGGGTCGGGAACGGGACGCGGGACGCCGATCAAGACGATCAAACCGGTAATCGCTGTTAAGGGATTTGAGGATACGATTCTTTGTCAGGCTGGTGGTGAGATTGTGGAGAAACTGATTGCGTTAGCTCTTTGGTTCAAACATGTTTGGGAGGACACCGTCTCCTGACCAGCCATTTTTGCTATGCTGTTGAAAGTTTTGGCCCCAATAAGTCTGTCTGATTGAGTCGCGGGTGAGCAGATATCAGTAGGATAAGCCTATGTGTTGTCAACGTCAAGATCGCTGCAAGAGCACATTACATAAAAAGTGTCGATATAACCTTTATCATGATCATTGGTCACGAGAAAGTACACTCTCATCGACACGTTGGCAACCATATCATATGTTGGTTTCAAGTTTGCGTGATGTTGCCAGCCGTATTCGCTTCAGCACGTCACTAGCCAAATTCGTGAACGTCTCGGGTTGGGCCGAGAAGTGTGTGCCAATGCTGACCATGCTATGATATATTTGTTGTTATACAGCCTGAGTTTCTTCGCGAACTCGATGCGATACTATCCATGCAGATGAATCTTTGAGGGTTTTTGGCGTGGTGACAAAATTCCTGGCCATGGTTGCCGTGATACCGTGGAGGACAAGCTGAATGTTGATCTAGTCAAAAAAAATGACTTTGAAGTGCTCAATGGCCGGAAATTTTTTTGCGCAGCCGATGCGGTAGTTCATTACATTGTCTTTTCTCAGAACAACAGCAGACAAAGTGCATATGCCTACATGCACCTTGCGACCCTCGCGGAAAGAAAGCGGTTAACACCGAGAAGCACATCAGTTGGTTCCTGATTCCAACTGATGGATAGCCCATTTGCAATAAAAATCCCGGCCGCAAATACTCTCCCTAACTATTGGCTTCTAGATGCTGGTAATCAATGTGGTGTATCACCTGTAAGGAAGGTAATCCCCGATAGCCTATTCGGAAGTTTCAAGTTGCACAGGAACGGACCGGATGTCACGCCACATCGAGAGGCACCCCTAATTGGACTTGACACATAGTGTTCATTGAGTCTCGGCAATTGAAAGTGAATGCCTACCCCGTAATGCATACATACACGCGAAGTCGCATTCATCGCTCAACGATGAATTGCTTGTTTTTCTTTGAAGATCCTTCCGAACAGGCAGGAAACGAAATCCCATGGTTGACTAATCAAGAGCAAATCTATGGTTCTAGCGGAATATTCATTATCTGTGTCTACGATGTTACCCGTGGAAAGGAAATCTGCCGATGTAAATAAAGCGGACGGAACCAAGATGATAATGATAAGATGAAGTCACTCAACCTATCTTGGAAATTTATAATTTCTGTTTGGTATGTCTATTAGGAAGTTGCCATACGATGCATCCAAGTTGTAGTACCGGAGTAGCACAAACAACGCTGGAAGTAGTGGATTTTGGACGGTCACGACGGGTGCAGTCACAGAGTCTCGGGAGGATCTATAAATATGGATTTGATAGAAGTCAGGGCACTCCCGAACACATGAGTAAAAAACTGAGCCACAAATATGCTCTTGAAGGAGAAGTTGTCTGGGCTTATGTCATCAAGTGGCAGGCAAAAACATCTAAATTTGGACACGAGTTAGTTTCCATCCATCCTCGCGGCTGACACTGCGGATCTATTCCGGCGCGTCTATTTAATATGCAGTATTCTACGACCAAATGTCTACTAGTCTCCTTTCCTTTACTACACTATGCGCTCTATAGATCCCTCTAGCACCTTTACGCGTTCAAATGGTTCTTTGAAACCTACCGACTCCCCTGCCGCGACCCTGTCATCGCCTAGCAAGTCTAACCTCCTCGCCAGGTTCGTCGAGATGCACAAAGAGCTCGAGACGTACAAGTCAGACACTTGCTTAGTTCCACTGTTCATCCTGCCTCATGTCGTTTAATCCGTATAGGAGTGGTGAACCCGTCATGGTCGACGGTCGGACGCTCTCCATCGCTGCAGTCACAGCGGCCGCTCGTTACAATATCCAAACTTGTCTTGACGACTCTGTGGCTATTAAACATCGCGTCCAAAAAAGTCGCGACGTCATCTCGCATAAAGTGGAAAACGGCATCAGCGTGTACGGCCTGTCCACTGGTTTCGGAGGCAGCGGTCTGTTGTCTGCTTGAATTTGCTCGCCATAACCTCAAGCCATTCCTTTCAGCTGATACCAGAACGGACCAACCCCTTCTTCTGGGAAAGGCGCTACTCCAGCACCAACACGTCGGTATCTTACCTTCATCGGCGCAGCCTCTTGACGCCCTACCATTACTTGACCCCAGCAGTTCCTTGACCATGCCAGAATCCTGGGTCAGGGGCGCGATGCTCGTCAGGATGAATTCTCTTATCCGCGGACACTCCGGTGTAAGGTCTGTCCTGTTGGCAAACCTTAATTTTACTTCCTGCTAAGGATACCTATATAAACATAGATGGGAATTGATCGAAAAGATTCATGAGTTACTGTCTGTAAATATAACTCCTGTAGTACCTCTCAGAGGGAGCATCTCTGCCTCGGGTGGTACGTCTTTACGTTATAGATAATCAGACTGCTGACATGCTCGCGCAAGATCTCTCACCTCTTTCTTATGTTGCTGGATCGCTCAGTAAGAATTTTTGATTTCTGTAGCGACTATGATTTTGATTCCACTTATCAGCTGCTAATCCTGCCATCCGGGTGTTCCATGGTCCCGCATCCTGCGGTCCGCGGCAGATATCGCCTTCGAACGAGGCTCTTAAACAGCACAATATTACACCTCTTCCCCTCGCCTCCAAGGAGCCCTTAGGTATCCTCAATGGAACAGCATTCTCTGCCTCTGTGGCTGCTCTGGCTCTCAATGACGCCGTTCACCTTGGCCTTTTGGCGCAAGTGTGCACAGCGATGGGAACTGAAGCTTTACTTGGAACGCGAGGCAACTACCACCCTTTTATTCATGCAGTTGCGCGGCCCCACCCTGGTCAAGTCGAGTGCGCGCAGAATATTTATAATCTCCTCGAAGGCAGTAAATTTGCGCGACTGCACGATGTAGAAGTCGGCATCAACGACGACCAGTATTCCCTCAGACAAGATCGTTACCCACTACGCACCTCTCCTCAGTTTCTTGGACCCCAATTAGAAGACATTCTCGCAGCCCTGGTAGCTGTAACTCAAGAATGTAATTCAAGTACGTCTAATATAGCTTGTACTGTTCACTTTGCTGATAAACTTATTTAGCTACGGATAACCCTTTGATTGATGGTGACACCGGCGAAGTTCACCACGGTGGAAATTTCCAGGCCATGGCGGTAACGAATGCAATGGAGAAAACCCGGCTCGCGTTACATCATATTGGCAAACTTTTGTATGCTCAAAGCACGGAACTCGTCAACCCTGTCATGAACAACGGCCTGCCACCATCTCTTGCAGCAACTGACCCGTCGTTGAATTATCACACTAAGGGAGCCGACATTGCGACGGCTGCATATGCTGCTGAGCTGGGGTACCTTGCGACGCCTGTTTCTACTCATATACAGTCCGCAGAGATGCACAACCAAGCCGTCAAGTAAGAAAACAACCCGTCCTTCTAAAGCATAGATTCTAATGGTTATATCAGCTCCTTGGCTCTTATCTCGGCCCGCGCCACCATCAATTCTCTAGAAGTCCTCACGATGCTTACTGCGTCGTATCTTTACATCTTGTGTCAAGGTCAGCCGTTCATGTACGGACACTCAACAGCATCAAGTTAATTTGGTTTCTTTAGCTCTGGACATTCGTGCTCTTCAACACGAATTTACTCAGGGACTTGAAGTGATTGTAGACGACGAAATCACTTGCGTTTTCGGCGAGCACTTGTCTCCTTCGCAGAAAGCCATTTTGACAAAGAAAGTTTTGGGAGTCATGTCCTTGACACTCGACAAGACCAGTACCATGGACAGCTCAGACAGGATGAACGCCGTTTTAGCTTCGACAACTACCACTTTCGTCGATTTCCTATCTGGAGCAGAATTTGCGGATGCTGCATTCACCACGACAGTTATATCATTTATTTCCTTGTTCCGCTCTCAAGTGGCGTCGCGTGCACTAAATCTTTTGGATCAGCTTAGGCGGGATTACCTTTCGGGTCATCGTGGTGCTGCTCCTGCTTCGCTGTTCCTTGGTAAAACAAGGGGTGTGTATGAATTTATCCGTATCGACCTGCGCGTACGCATGCACGGTTCTGAAAACTATGCGCGTTTCGTGAATGGGCTTGGTGTTGATGATGTCTCGATCGGGCAAAATATTTCTCGCATTTATGAGGTTCGTATTTGAGATCCCTGTGGTCGTTGGTTTGACTTCACTTTTGATGCACAGGCTATTCGGGATGGCAAGATTCAATCTACTGTTATATCCCTATTTGTGTGAAGTTTTGCGTCTTCATTAGAGCACATTGTCGGATAGCTTATCGTCAGTTTATATTCCAAGAAATGATGCATTGGAATCAGAGCAATGTAGACACTTGTCCTTCGTTCATGGGACTGTACAATCGAAGAATATTACAAACTTAATGACCAAAACCTACTCGAGAGGCTGAAACTTCACCCGAACTTCATAGATCTCTTTACGAGCCTCCTTGAGAGTCCTCGTTATCTTGTCATTAAGGGCAGATGTCTCATGAACAGTCGTTGTCGGAGAAACTGTGGCAGTGAGGTCAACAAATAGTAGCGAGCCAGAACGGCGCGCTCGCAAGTCGTGTACACCGAGAAGGGCTGAAGGAGAAGTTGCCGAGTGTATGAGAGGTTTCAGCTTGTGTTCTATAGAACGTCGTGTCTTGGGCGAAACACCCGCATCCGTCAAATCACCCCATGCGCCCAAGAGGAGATCTAATCCCTGCCGGAGGATAACGAAAGACACCAGTAGACCTAAAAAATCGAGAATAAGGAGACTGAGAGCGTGAAGGAGGAGGCAGCTAAATTCACCTCCAAAAGGATCTAGAGGAAGTGCAGGGAACAACCATGTTCCTATAATTGCAAAGAAAGCAACAAGACTAGAATATGCGTCACTCCGATGGTGTATTGCGTTTGCTAGAAGGACCGGACTTTTTTCCTCGTCGGCTACGACTTTCGTTGCCCGGTACAACCATTCCTTCGCGATAACGCTGACAGCAGCGAACCAAGCAGCATTAGGGTCGACAGCATGAACGTGTTCGTCACCAGCGAGTGGAATAGTCGGAGCGATTGATGTAAGAGTGGCGAGAACTTCCTGCAATGGGCCGGGAGGAAGTGTAGCCGCGGACTGACCCAACGCAGCGACAAGAAGATGGTATGAATGAAACCCGATTCCAAGGGCACCACCGACAAGCAATATCGACACTATCGTGGTGCCCACAGTCTCTATTTTTGCAAATCCGTAGGGGTATCGTTCTGAGGGAGGTTTACGCGATAAGCGCCAGCAAAAGAGGGTTACGAAGTCACCCAATAAATCTATGGTTCATGAAACTTCAGGCTCATCTTATGAGAAGGAATAGTGAAAAGTACCACTCATCGAGTGCCCTGCATCTGCCAGCAGCGACGCAGAATGCAGATACCAGCCAGCCACTCCCTTCGCTGCGGTTAACCCGACATTTGTAACTAGACCGACAAGAGTAATCCTACTACCTCTATCGCCTGATGGCCAGTGCGCGTGTCAAGATTTGTGCGGGGTAGTCAAAAAGTATTCTACGCACCTTGCCCTTCTAACACTGCAATAATTTGCTCTGTTCCATGACTATGACTGTGCTCCTCGCCGTTCACATGTGAATGCCCAAAGAGTGAGTGTGAATGGGAATGGTCATAGTCATCAACTCCGGTCCCCTTCGTGGAACTCTTCAGCCTATTGGGATCCTTATCGTCAGTTCTCGCCTCAGAGAACGCTCGCCGTTGTGCCATCGCTCCTGAAACGTCTGGGGAGCCGTTGCGGGGGGATGTTAAGGGGAAGACTCTGGGATTCGAAAACCGAAGGGGCGGTCGCGGGTCCCACGATCGTACAGACAAGAGACGTGTGCGCTTGACAAGCGTCGGAGGAGATTTCTGCGCAGATGCCAATACGCACGCATGAGCCCGACCGACTTGATGCCAGAAGTGTGGCCGACTCATCCCAGGATATTTCCGTAGGGGGTGATATAATCACGCCCTTTATAAACATCTTCCATACCTTGTGTATTAACAGACACGATTTTGACGTGCCTTAATGTGGAGATGTCTTTCAAATTCTGGGTAATGTCCAGAACACAAGCCTGGAATCTTTGTGTTACAACGTCGGCTATACACTACTAGTACAAGGTTTTAAGCATCTCTACTACCTGAGGGAGATTTAGATCGTCTTGACTACCCAGCGCGCCTCCAGCAATCTTGGGAAGATCGGTATGAGGCACGTTATACTGCGCAAGATTCGATTGTAAGCCAAGATCAGACACGAGCCTTATTAGTTCAAACGACAAATTGTCAGTAGAAATCAAGAGAAAATTGACATCCACTCATTATTCACCGGTGGATAAGCGACGAGAATTTGAGTATGTCCCCTTCTACCGAGCCTGTCGAAGGTTGCTGTAAATAGAAGAGAGTTTTGGCTAGAAGTTCCTTGTGATCCTGCGAAGCGATCTTTGTTTGAAGAGCAACAGTCGGTGCAAGCGTGAGACACTGAAATGATGTAAATGAACAATTGTCACCCATAGCGTGTATTCTCTAGACAGCTACCGATGTGATGCCATGAGGTATATCATACTTGGCCCCAAGCTTGTGTCCAAGTGCATGAGACAATCCTAGAGCACTGTGTACAAGATCATGTTCATATATTGAATGATAACATTGAACCTACACCCTACCTGTAACCCTCTCGCTTGGTAGGCCACAGGCTCATCCAAGACGCTAGTTGCAGCTTCTGACGAACGTCGACAGCTTGTGGATTTGCTTTGGACTTTGGGAGGTAGGTGAAGAGATCTGCAAGGGCAGCGTAGCAGAGTACTTTGACGGGAAGCGGTATCAGAGGTCGATATAGACTCTCTACGTGGGTTGTAAGACAACTCTTGTGCATGTGTTCACGATTATGGACTTGCCTACAGCATGATCTAGAGAACGTATGCCAGTCGACAACCTCAAAGGAGAAAGGAAGGATCAGCAGATCTTTAGATGAAATCGAAGGACTTCTACCAACCAAAGGCGTTCCGGTGTAGCCAGTGTCAACTCTGCATCCAAAATTATCCCAGCGGGAGCAAGAGACTGCGAGCTGACTGCTACTTTATTGCCTTCATCGTCAGTATACCCTGCACCGATCTGAGGAACAGATTTAGTCTCAAGTGGATGGACAGTGGCGGGACTTACACTGTACTCCGCGGCACTTAATGTAGTTGGAATAGCGATTTGCGGAAGTGTCTGACCACCCTTTTGTTTCTGCTGAAGGTAGAGTATGGCTTTTGATGCGTCGACAGGCGAGCCTCCACCAACAGCCACTATACCATCACACTCGAGCTGCGTGAAATATTCAAGCCCAGCGCGTATTCCAGCTATGGGCGAGTGCTGCCCAATGTCATAGAAAGTAGCGCCGTATGCGTTGTGCTCCTTCAAGATGCCCTCAATCTTCCTGACAATTTCTGTCTACTATTCATTGGTAAAAAGCGAAGGGAGTGCAATCTGACTGATCTTACCTTATCATGTAGACTCTTTCCTGTCACTATCAGAGCCTTCTTGATCCCCAAAGTATGCAGTAGCTTAGGCAAGGCAGTTTTGGTCGAACCTGGCCCATAATACACACCCTTGAGGGTGTCGGTCCAGCTATAGAAGCCTGAAAGAGATGTTTGGTTTTGAGATGCCATGGTAATTTCAAGGTTGGCGTAACTCGGATCACAGTCAACTTGGGTGAACCGGAAGCGATAGATGAACGAGAGACTTCTCAGCAACGTTTATATCTTGCGACATGGGTAATTGACTGACAAATCTGGATTCCCACTTGGTGAAATTCCACACCGGCAATCGGTCAAGTCGACCGGCTCTCAGACCGCGATGTCAGTGTGTACCGAGTTGACCTACTTACCATCCGTAGTCGCCCATTTGGCAGTTGTGGCAACTCAGTGTATTTCACACGCAGTGGTGACAAACTTTCCCCCAGGGGTTTTGATGGCTACCCCACTTATCCTTCGAATATTTTGTAGTATGTTGTGCTTAATTTATCTGAATTGTCGTGGCGTATCCTTGCCGATGCGACTATAGCTAACTATTAGTGTAGGTAGATATCATTATAGTAACAAAAGTATGGTTTTTATCCCGTGACTTCAACAGAGTCAAGGATTGGTTGCCATCGCACCGCTTTGAAATTCAAGCCATTTACATGCCACATTGCATCAACCTATCATCAAAATCTTCTCAACGACGAGCTGGACGAGGATAAGAAACAAAAGACTATATCTAAAAAATCAGCAAGAACAACTTAAATGCCGCATAACGCGAAGCAAACTTGACATACGGCGCGTCAACATTTCTTTTTTTCAGTATAAAAATTGATAGATAACCTGTAGAAGTATGTACTCCGGGTGCTCGTTCTAGCTATGCAGATCATTGATTCATGAAAGAGAAAGTATAGTTGAGTATAGTTGATTTTGAATTGATTGACCCGCGGCTTTCGAATTCTGCGCGAGTACAAACATACTTTCTTTGACTGACCAGGCGTTCCTGGCTCGATAAATTTACAATAGATACAATAGATATCTTCATGAATTCGTATCAGTGACCTCATGTTCCAGTAAGTACTACTTCGCGAGGGAAGCCCAAGAATGTTCTTAAGGAAAAGCAGTGGGAATGTGTCCGAAGAAGAGCATCGACAACAGTCACATTTTAAGACAAGGTTGCGAAGTCGATGACTCTTTACCAAACGAGAAAGGAATGGTGATTATCGACGTCGAAAACAGTCCAACAACAAACGGAGGCAAATTGGCGCCACGTGCGCATTCTTGAAATGGTAGGGTCTTTCGGATGATAATTTCTCTCAAAGAATCTATCATCACCTCCTTTGTATCTTGTTCTTCTAGCTCGACACTCTATCTTTTTCATCTCTTATCGAATCAAATCATACATCTTTGTTGGGACTTGGTGCAGTGGGTGACCAGGGCAAGGTCAGCCATATTGTCAGTGCTGAAGGATTATGTGGCGCTCAAACGGGTCTTTTTTGAAGAAGTCCTACGTATCACCATGGAACAAGACCAACAGCCTAGCCTGGCTGAACAAAGAATGGCTCTAGCGGCCAAACTCAAACGTGCTGCATCGTTACCACGGATGAAGGACGGACGACGACCCCCGATGCATGCAGATTCAGTGAGCGAGGGAGAGAAGACCCGCACCGTAGAAGAAGTACTTGTGAAAGAGAACAATACTCAATCCCCTGATCAAGTCGTCGAAGATGCTACCAAGGCAAATGGACAGACCGAGCAGGCTGGGTTTGAGGCACGCGAAGTTGGTGTTGAAGCGGAGGCCGAGGATTCGATACTTGGGCCCGAAGTTGAAGCAGAGGCCGAGGTAATCAGGAATGAGGTAACTGAGGCTGAGGCTGAGGAGCCGGCCGACGAGGAAGAACGAGTACCCACAACGCGCACAAAGCGGCGGTCTCGTTCCCGCGCCCGCTCAAGGGGTTCGAAAGATCTGAGAGCTAAGGCTAGAGCCGCACAAACTCCAACGCCGACATTTCAGAGCGCAGGCGAGTCCTCACAGGATGAAGCACCTTTACGTTCACCCATAAATCTTGCACCTCTCATGTCTCCTATTCCGATTGCATCTCACATCCTTGAGCTACAAAGATCACGCCTACTTAGGTCCCCTGCCCCACTTTCTCCAGATGCTACGCTAGCGTTCTCTCACAGCCCAGTCAGTCCCATCGCACCGCCCACATTGGAAGCCTGGCAGAAAGGGCTCCTTCGATCCAATAGTGCTGGAGGGAGGGTAGTTGGGCGAAATTTGGCCATGCAATCTTTAACAAGTGGTGCCGAAATGTATGAGCCCTCGGGATCGACACTAGTCCGGAACAACACTGTTACTGGAACGGGAGAGCGTGTTGCGGCGCGGCAATTAATGCTCAGCAGGCTAGGCGGAAGAATTGTCAAACCTGACCCAGGTGATATCAGTATTGAAGAGCGTTCTGGTCCATCCCCAACCCCTAGACGAAGAAAGCGCAGATCTCGCCGGGGTTCTCAATCAGCCACCGCTGGCGTCTCGGACTCGGAAGGAGTGCTGTCTACATCTCCAAGTACGCCTAGTGCCCCCTCAGTACCTTTACCAGCCTTCAACGACAGCCTTCTTCGAAGCCAGTCCACCACCCCATTCCAATCATTGAATCCGCCAGTCGGAGATCAGGAAGAAAAACCCGAACTTCCATCACCCTCTGACACGAAACCAGAAACAGATCAGTCTGAGCTACCAAAACGGCGAAGTTTGATGATTGAAGAAGACGACGAAGATCAATTTCCTCTCTCACAGCCATTCCACTCGACTCTTCAAACAGCAGCCTCGCGGTTTCCCCACGCTCTGGGCGCCTCTACTACTAACGGAGGATCTCATTCACCATCACCGGTCCGTGCCTCTCCGTACGTGAATCAACGGACACTACAAGGGATAACACCTGTGGCTGAAGCGCTGCCACCAAGCCCATTTGCAACACCTCTACAAGAACCGTCTTCCCAGGATGACGACGAAGAGGTTCTCTATCCACCGTACCAGTCACGGACGAATGATTTTGATCGTGAGCTTAGCTGGGTCGCAGAACCAGGTAATTGCATGAGGTCGCAATTTTTTCGTTTTGTCACTCAACCATTGTTATCACCTAGTTCCGAATTACGATTCAGATCCTGAGAAGAAACGGATGCCTATAGAGGAAAGTAATGATCAAGATGACGAACAGCCTCCACTATTCATACAAACGGAGCATGATGCATATGCCTCTCTACCCGCTTCTTTCTCTTCGAGAAGTCTAATTGTGGAATCGGAAATATCCCCAGCGTCCCCTCAGCGGTCATCTCTCGCCCCTTCGGCCCCTCAAAGAGATTCTACGACTCATACCAGTGATGAGTCCACATCACCTGTTACATATCCTAAACGGCTCTCAGTTGGCTTACCATTTCCTGACTGGCGCGAGCCGAACAGTGATAACCCAAGCACATTGGAAAAAATCTTCGGCGCCTTCTCTAAAGCGGGGTCGAGTAGTGGACGGCGTTCTCGTACTAGCAGTTTCGTCAATCGGAATCGAGCGGACTCCGCAAGCCGTGAAAGTGGTGCGAGTCTTAACAGTGCCAAAACCGACAAGGTTGACGCATTTGCTCAACAACAGGCTCAATCCTTGATGCAGTCACCGTCTGCATCTGCCTCTATCTCCTCATTAGCTGCTCATGCGCGCACTGCTCCGTCTCCAGTGCCACCCCTTACATCCGCGAACAAATCCAAGTATCAGCATGCAAAACTCTTCCCCTTCGGAATGACTACCACTCAGGAGGAATCCAACCGCTTACCTTCAGCTTCCATATCTACTCCCGATGTTAGGATGTCAGGCAACGAAGAAGACGCGCCCCCGGTCTCTGCTGGTCCTTCTCAAACTTCTCCGACGTCGAGGGAGCGTACTTTATCTCATCAAACATCTGACACTCATCTTGTGGCTAAGTTCAATGCGTCCACATCTCAGGTTGCTTCTCCCGCTGCATCGCGTTCTCCTTCTCAGAATGGGATGTACAAGCTCCCCATGACATTACCGGGTGTGAAGCAATGGTTGAGCAAGAACAAAAAGAAGTTCTCATCAAATCCTTCTACTTCTGTGACACCTGAAGTCCGGTCAGTGGTACAGAAACTTCCTGCGCTAGATATCATCAAACCCATGCACAATACTAACCGGGACGACGTTAGAGCTGCGCCGACAGGCACCAGAAGAGACTTTTCCCATCACAATGATCGTACAACGTCGACACAACATCGGTCCGAAAATACTGACAATGAAAAGACTCCTAAGGCGAAGAAAACTATCACTATTCTTCCATCTGACCATAGTAATTGCAACGCCTCTTACTTTGATACCTCGCCCTTGTTGCCTCCCTCACGGCCCGATCCATTTTCTTCGACGACTCCTGATCCCTCATCGTCCTTGAGTGATTACCCTGCTCATTCAACCTCGGAATCATCTTCTACGACATCCTCGCAATACTCCTTTGGGGGGCCTCAAGGGATCATATTCCTAGAAAAGATTGATGAAGAATTGGCTAGAGGATCGCGGAGCCGCATTTGGACGACATCTCTGGGAGACCCACCGCGGAAGCTGCTGATAGCCACTCCCGTTATCCAGGTAGTCGACCAGAATACCCTGAAAGATCGATTCCTCTTCCTCTTCAGTGATATTCTGGTCATCACGAAGCCTGTCTTTCTGAATCAGGAAGCTCTCGCCGAGAAGGATCCTTCGAGTCGGAAGTTCATTGTCAAGAGCGTGGTTATGCTCAGCCAGATGCGCTTTACAGAGGGGCGGACGGGTATGGATGTCGGCGAGTCGAATGGGGTCAAACAACGGAGCCGTGCATTTGCGTCCTTTGTTAGCAAGTTCTCAGAAAACCCTGAAAATGCTCTCGACACTCTCTATGTCAGCTCAGGACGCAAAGACGATCTGGTCGCTGTGGGGCAGCTCCTCTTCAAGACTTGGGACCTGGATCGCGTGCGGCTCGGAGAGTACCTTGTGAAACGGACGTCAAAATCAGTCCTTAAGGTTTTCTTGGACTCATTTGGATTCTTAGGCATTAGGGTTGACAATGCCTTGCGGGTGTTCCTCCTTTCTATTCACATTCCAGAAAGGAGCAATGCCTTGGAGTATCTCTTAGAAGCCTTTGCTGGCCGGTGGTATGAAGCAAACGCGGGACACGTGGACTTCAATAAGGATCACGCTCATCGTTTCGTCCGAGCTATTGTTCAACTCAATGATCTGCTCCATGGTGGGATTGCGGAAGAGCCAGGTATCACACAGGCTCCTCAACGAAATATCTCTTGTGACGAGTTTGTGGATGCCTTCAGACGATATGATCAGAAGAGCTCGGTATCTGATGGTCTTTTGCGAGATGTATATGAAGCTATCGTTCATGAGCGTCTCTCCCAATCTCCACCTTTTGGCAACCATGTGGAAACAATCATCCTTAAACGAGCTATTCCCTCAAGTTTAACATGGAGAATTGAATCCGAACCGATAATTCTTCGGATACCTCGTGCCGATCCTGGTCTTGTCATTGAACTCTATGGACAGGACTTGATTTTCGATCCGCCCATACTGAACTTTGCAAAGTCGCCCGAAGTCTCGTTCCGCGTCAAATCAAACGTACTCGGCTCAAGGTCAATAATAATGCGCCGAGCTGGCCCCAACTCGATCAAGTATGCTGGCCTGCCTTTGAGTACGCCTGTGCTCGTTGAACGTGCCGTCATGAGGTATACACTCCAGATAGCGTTCGCCAATCACAATGGGGTGAAACGCAGGTACATGTTTAGTGTCGATGATTCGCTATTGCGATATCAGTGGGCAGTGCACATTCGGCGACAGATAGAAAAGGTTGCCCAGTCATCAAAAACGGGCCTAACGAAATTCCGCAAAGCTGCAGAAACTATGGCCTTCTCCATCTTGCAAGAAACTCTCTTGGGTTTGCCTGGCCGTCGGCAAAAGCATTCTTCGCGTGGTGGCGTGTACTCACCTAGCCCAAACGGCGTCTCTCGTGTTCCTCACGACCGTACGACAGCAAATAGGTTCCAGCTTATGCCTCTTCGTGTTCTTCCGAATCCGCGTATCAACAAGCATGGCGCGGGACAAAGCGAGTTGGACTTCAGTCAACCACCTCGCTCACGTGGCGAGGACGATGAAGAGCCTGAAATAAAGCCCCCCGAAGGACATCTATGGTCAGCAAAGGAGCTCGAAATGCTTTGCGAACAAAATAGTATCATCGCGTCATTGCTTTCAGAGCTACAAGCAGCCACCTCTGAGCAAGGAGATCCGCTAGTGGGCTTTTCATAGTTTGAGTTTTTCATTTATCCCGTGAGTACCTTCATTGAGTGTGATTTGTTGCCATGTCTTATAATTCCCAAAGATCTCATCGTATATGTATCATGCATTTACTTCATTATATGACGTTTCCTGTACGCTTATCTAGTTAGATTGTATTCCGGGGTATCGATGTGACGAGTGACGCTGTGACAAAATGCAAATTCAGTCGTTGCGCAACTAAAATGTCTCCCGGCTGTTTTCTTGTGAACCGTCAATGCGTCTGCTGAGCTGATCGCACCTTTTACCGTCACTCCTTTACGTGTCTGTGTTTTATAGATCTTATTGACGGTCAATGTTCATGGCGCGGGTCTATGCTGATATCAATGCGTCTCTCGGCGAGTCCTGGTACGATTATGGTCCGTCTTTTCTGGATCCGTTTCTCGCTACATCCTGAATAGGATCTTGTAGACAACTTTCGCATTGATTGGAGTCGGCCTGAACGCTATGAGATTGTGCGACGAGTAGGTGGTGGTAAATATTCAGAGGTACTCTCATTCTTTTATCGGTGCCCAGCTATCATGATTAAGTCCATTTTCAAAGGTCTTCGAAGGCATCGACATGGCCAACAATGAACAGTGTATCATTAAAGTGCTGAAGCCCGTGGCTGCGAAGAAGATTAAACGAGAAATCAAGGTCTTGCGGAACCTTACTGGGGGCCCAAATGTTGTTGCTCTTCTGGACGTTGTTATTGATTGTGAGTTTTGTAGTTTCTCTCTATATTACCCCTTTGTTAATATGTAACGTAGCTTCGGGTCGATTTCACAGTCTTATCATGGAGTACATTAAGAACGTCGAGTGGAAACATCTTTTCCTACAATTAACCGAGTCAGATATCAAGCACTATACTTTCCAGCTGCTGAAAGTGCGTTGTCTGCGTTTTCCGTCATCTTCGCTTCACAATTAGTCTAATAATAGGCTCTTGACTTTGTTCATGCGCATGGTATCATGCACCGAGACGTAAAGCCAGGGAATGTAATGGTCGATTGTCAGCGTCGAGAGGTATGTTCTATTGCTCCTGAGTCCATTTCCGGCCTGAAGAAGATGCAGCTTAGATTGATCGACTGGGGTCTGGCAGAGTTCTACCACCCCGGTATGGATTACCACATCCGTGTCGGGTCCAGGTACTACAAAGCCCCTGAGCTCCTCGTTGGATATAAGCAGTATGATTATAGCCTCGATCTATGGAGTGTGGGATGCATGTTTGCATCTATGGTACGTCATTCGATCTGTCGATCTGCCTGTGCGTAACTCAACCTCTCTAGATATTTCGGCGGGAGCACTTCTTCCGAGGGTCCGATAATAACGATCAATTGCTTAGGATCCTCAAAACCCTTGGTACGGAGCAATTCGACATGTACTTGGGCAAGTACGATATACAATTCGAGACAGACTCTCCGTTTCTCCTCGAAAAGTCAGGATTCACAGTTATTGGGTGATTAGACTGTTTTTACTGACCACCCCAATCAAGTTACGCAAAGCTACCTTGGTCACGATTCATTACCGCTGACAATCAGCCTCTTGCGTCTTCAGAAGCGATGGATTTACTTGATAAGTTATTAAAGTATGACCATCAGGCACGACTAACAGCTCGGGAAGCTCAAGCCCATGTGTACTTTAGTGGGTGACCTTGTACACATTCACTGCCCTTGACCTGATGTCTCGCGCCGCAGACTCGGTGCGCCTCGAGGCGGTGTCTACAAAAATTGATTCAATCAGCGATTCCGGGTTCGCTTCCGCGTAAAGCTACGTTACACCAGATGTATCCAACAGCCATTACTTATTTACCTGACAATACTTATGATAGCGATGCAGGACGCTTTATATTTATATTTCACGTACCAGTATTACGCCTCTATGTTGTGCATCAATAGAATCCTTCCATTAGAACTTCGAGGGTCAGCACACTCTTTAACACATGTTGACCACGCTGCACAGCGTACCCTGGCATCGTGCGGAGGACATCAGGGGGCACTTTGCCAACAGCTGATATGATTATCACGCCGATTCAACGCGTCGACGGATGGAGATGCTGCGGTGAGGTAGGGCGTATAATTACTGGGGGAAGCGAGAAAACGGTTGCAGGGAAGAAGAACAGAATCTAGCCTTGACATGGCTGCATTACATTCCCGCCACCCATACCACACTGACCGTTCACATGCTGACTCTGCGCCGACACATTCCAGGAGCTGGTACACCCCCAGGCGGATGGCGACATATCACGGTGACAAGAACGGGCACCACATGGCAGATACGTATAGTTGGGTCTTTGAGAACGATTACAAGGGGAACGGGAAGACAGAGCAGTGGATCCTGCAGCAGCGGATGCTTGTGGAAACCGAGAACCCAAGCCGTAGAGCAGCAGCACGCGGATCGAGTGTTCAGAAGATCTGGGAAGAGACAGTACACTACAAGATTACGGCCGAGCAGAGGATGAGACTCGAGGAAGCGCAAAGAAGGGCCACAGAGAGGGAAAAAAGGGGGAGGCTGGTCGACGAGGAGATACGGAGAATTGAGACCAGGCTGCGAATCAAACGGGAGGAGGAGCGAAGAAAGATAGCAGAGGAACGGCGGAAGACGCAGGAAGCACAGAAGGAACGAGATCGGCGGAACCGTCTGAAGGCTGAGAAGACTGTTCTTGAGGCGTGGCGTGGGTACGAGGAAAAATGGCAGAAGCTTCTCTGCTCGTCGTCGGGTTTGACCTTCGCGTCAATACCATGGCCGGTAGTAGCCACGCCTGGCACAGCAGAGGATATCAAACCACAGGCGGTGGTCTCTTTCCTCTTCTCGCGCGTGCACTCTGAGAAAACAACACAGAAGGAGAGACTGCGAAGAGCACAGCTGCGATGGCACCCAGACCGGTTCCAGCGAGTGCTGGTGCGTGTGGAGGACTCTGACAAGGAGAAGGTCGAGGAGGCGGTTGGAATTGTCGCCCGATGCCTGAACGACATCAAGCTGTAGCCTACATTACGTCATTGTTGATCTGTGCTTACTTTACAAGCCGCTGGCACGGCGAATAGTTTTCGCAACCTCCATGTTCTCTCGATTCACGCGTCTTCCTCTTCGAAGATGTCTCCACACCGCCCCGCCGCCGTCCTGTAACAGTTTCCATCTCACTCTCGGTGCTTCGGCAACCGTTGCTGCTTATCTGGCCTTTCGTTTGTCGTCCCATTCTATCGCTCTCGACAGCGGACATCGTGCGTGACAGCAGTTCTCTACCGCCAGTCTTCATCGTTTATCAGTCTTCCAGCAGCGGAGACACAGTCTTCCACGGCTGCTCCTTCCGAGTCCTTAATACCTGCATCTCCCATAACTGGTGAATCGGATGCTTCTACAGATGCACCACCCACCGCTTCTCAAGGAGAGTCGTCGGGGGCATCCACTTCCAAAGGAGAGTCGCAGGAGGGAGAAGGAGGCTCAGGTGGAGCCTTCAACCCCGTAACTGGAGAAATAAACTGGGATTGTCCTTGTTTGGGAGGAATGGCCCATGGCCCCTGCGGTCCTCAGTTCCGCGAAGCGTTTTCGTGTTTCGTGTACTCGGAGGACGAACCAAAGGGCATCAACTGCGTTGAAAAATTCAAGGCCATGCAAAATTGCTTCAGGGAGCATCCCGAAATCTACGCAGATGGTAAGCATGCATTCAACCGTCTCTGACGCGTGTTGTGACTTGAACTACGCTTCCAGAAATCGACGACGACGACGACGACGAAGCTGCAACAAAACCCGCGGCTGCTCCAGATGGCTCGCCAGCACCGCCAGAGACTGCCAGTAACGAGACACAACCACAGACTACTACCTCCGAGACCCCTGCTTAGAGCTTATTGACCCTACAACCACCCCCACTCCATATACATTGTAGTGATCTCTAATAATATATCTATAGATTTCAAGCTGTTACACAAGCACGGATACAGAATCAAATACAGCTAGTCTCTGTCCAACCTAAACCTCTTCTCGATGACACGATCCTTGACTTTGTAGCCATTCGTGGCGAACAATTTTGACCGTAAGAACGGTGTAATGTCGAAAATATCATGTTCTTTTGCCTGCAACCACGCCACGTGTCAACATATATGCATTGTTTCTCAATTTTACGCACCCTCTCCTCAAGCTCTGAAAGCTTCACAGTGACCACCTCTGGTTGCTCGTGCCTTCGGAGCTGGTACAAACGTGCATTGTCCTTGATCATACCACCAAGCAGGAACCCAAGCAGCTCCTCATGATCTTTGGATTGGGTCAAATATTTCCGGAAGCCCTGTTCACAACGATGAGGTCGTCCGAAGCCATATTTCGAATAAAGAGACAATTACCCTTTGCAACGTCTTCTTGATGCTCATCTTCTGTGCGCTCACAAAACTGCCCACTGCAACTTCGATCGCAAGGTCAATATCATCCGCTCGCACATACTCCCGCAGTGCCATTTTCGCACTAGCTTCTGCCATCCGTATCATGCTTTCAAGATGGCGCACCGTGATCGGATATGAACCCGTGGCCATGGATTCGCGACGTAAATCCGCGAAGAGCTTCGAAAGCTTCTCCTGGTCGAGGTCATACAACTTGGGTCGAATCTTCTCCCGCGCATACATGATGTACTTTCGAAGTACATCCTGAGGGATAATCTAAGAAAGGAATTGAGCAGGAATCCAGCAGCAGAAAAACTTTATGACCTACATCTTCGTCGATCGAGGTTGCAACATCCATTTCGTCTGCTTCCTTGTCAAACTTTGGATGGCTCCTTAGATGGCTCCCAACCACAAATCGCGCCAACAGCTCGTCCATGACGGGATCTACCGTGTCTTTTACAACACACAATACATCGAAACGAGACAAAATTGGCTCTGTAAGCTCGACGTTCTGCTGGAAAGGTATAGTCGGGTTGTAGCGTCCACGGATAGGATTCGCCGCTGCAATGATGGCACATCGTGCTTGCAATGTCGTCACGATACCTGCCTTGGAGATGGAAATAGACTGTTGTTCCATTGCCTCGTGAATTGAAGTTCGGTCCGCATCGTTCATCTTATCAAACTCGTCAATTAGGCAGGTGCCTTTGTCTGCGAGGACTAGAGCGCCGCCTTCGAGCGTCCATTCACGAGTAACAGGGTCTTTCCGTACGCTTGCGGTAAGACCAACCGCAGAAGCACCCTGGCCGGTGGCAAAGACAGAACGATGGGCCGTCTTCTCTACATACTTGAGGAACTGAGACTTGGCAGTTCCAGGATCTCCAAGAAGGAGAACGTTAATGTCACCACGAATGCGATGTTTATGATTGATGTCTTTTGGGACACCACCAAAGAGAGACAACGCGATGGCAGTCTTTATATCTTCATGTCCGTAGATTGAAGGCGCGATGGATTTGATGATACGTTTCCTGATACGCTCATCACGAGCGAGACTTCGTATTTCTTTTTCGTCTTCTTCGCTGAGTCGGAAAGCGGCAAAGAGATCTTCCTTTTTGTTCACATGATTGGCCTCGATGATGGTTGAAAACACAGGGAAACCATTTTTCGAGTTGAGAGACGCATCGAAGTTATTGCGATAAACGCCAGTGATTTCCTGATATGAATTCAACAAAGGAAAAGAAACTGGCCAACAAAACAGACGAACCACTTCTTCACCAGGTTTGGCACTGTCAATAAGATCCCAGAGGAGAATGACTTCACGATGTCTAGGGAGTCGACCTGCAGGAACGGATCCGGGAGACTCTTGAAGGGTCATTTTCTGGTAATTACGATATACAGTCTAATGTTCCAATGTTAACACATATCACAACAGAAAATGTAAGCAACTCGCCTGCTCGGAATTGACAGGAAAAGGCCCCTTGCTCTCGCAATTCGCGCAATAACTAATTTTGACTTCTCTTGTCGCGTCTTGATAGAACGGTCCAAGCACGGCACCACACTTCCGGCAATCGAATTTGACATACTTCAATTGAGGAAAGACACCACTCCGACGCGTCACAACACCCGAAACGCGCACCAAACTGTTGAGATTTGCACGGCGAAGGTCTCGCAAGGAAGAACTAAGGGGAAGATCAGCGATACGAACGTGGACCTCGGAATGAATGCGTTGGTATGACGGATAGTAGACGAGGATAGCATTGAGTGCCACTTCATCAAATATTTCCAACATGGCTGTAGGCGAGTTGGTAAGGAAATAGGCTAAGATGGGCTTTGAGATTGCAAGATGTAGGTAGGAGACTTCCAGAGACTCAGAGTTGGCTAAAAACAAAAGTCAAAATTTATCATAAAGAAGAATCTGTTAGTCGCACTTTCACCGAGGTTCCGTATGCGGTGACCGTAGACAGACGCGCCCTGTTCATCCACGTAGGTCATAAGAAATTGGCGGAAGTGCCGGATGATGGAACGCCGGACACGTTCATTCGCAATCCATTCGACAATGGACTTGGCCTTGATGTCACTAAGCTGCTCTAGTGGCAATTCCTACATCGAGATCAATCGGAGTCTCCTAGGAAGCAAGGAAATATTCACATCCTCAACACCATCCATATCGTCCATATCACGTCGTTCATCATATGCTCTTCTGGTACGGGGCTTCATACGAGACAGTCCAAGCTCGTCGCCCATTGCATCATCATCTTCCATATCATCGTCACTCCCTAAAAAAGCAGGAGCACGGCTGCGACGCGCAGCACGCGAACCTCGTTTTCCGGTCCGCTCCCTGCGATCGCGACGCGCCATCTTCAACTCGGCAGCACGACGAGCCTCGGGCGAGAGTTCATCAAGCACCTCCTCATCGTTGATATCAGCATCCGAATATCTATCTAGGAGTTCATTAGGGGCATAGTCTCTGTGGGGATCTCATTAAAAATCAAGTGAATGACAGAATGTAGAGACAGACTCTTCGAGATTCTCGCCGAAAAGATCCTCTCCTTCCTCTTCTTCGCCATCTTCTGCGTCTCGGACTGCATCTCGGTCTTCAATACCATCATCGGTGTCTGAAAACGGAGCCGGGGGAGATGATGGGGGCAAAGACGAATCCGAGTCGCGACGAGTGAGAACAGGACGCGGTGGGGATGAGCCCGCGATTGGAGACGCGGATCTCTGGCGTTTGGAGCCTCGGGGAACGTTGGACTGCATGAACAGCTGTCATGAAGGAAAGAAAAGGAAAGAAAACACGAACTGACCATTGGTGATGGAGGAATGGAAGAAAGCAGTAGCACGCGACGCGTGAAGCTCTTTAGCTGAGTTTAAAAGCGCGTTTCCCATCGTCCATTCATTACAGACACATTATTACAGATAACACAAGATATATATACTATGTACGCTATTCTACAGTGGGGCCTGCTGCCTCCAGTCCAGCAGAGAGGGGTTTTGGATAGTTTTTCAGCGGTTCACTAGACATCGAAAGTCATCAACTCATGACCCATGTAAATAACTGGCATGGACTGACTCGCGTATGTCCCAAATGTCTTCACTACTTTTTGTAAGCCGCCTATGCGCCCACCATTCCGCCCGTCGAGCAATCCACATGTCGCGTCGCTCCTCCGGGTGCAGGGACTTGAGACTCAGGCAGAATTTGAAATCTTCCATCTTGGGGCCACACACCGGTCGTTCACCATACCTATAGAGGGACTTTATCTGGTTACGAATGACTACAACTAGTCAGAAAAATTTAATCCAGATATCCGTGACGGCGGGACGCACCGCCGCAGGACAAATACGTGTCGAAAAGGCTGATGCAACCAGGAATGTCATCCGCAGTGGGATAAAGGAGACGAAGATATGCTTCTTCTTGTTGAACGGCTGTCTGGAAGTCCAATTTTGACATTATATGCGGAGGTCTAACCAGGCTTAAGGTCGCGACAAGTCCATGTCATTTTTCCTAACAACCCGGTTAGTCAGCAACACGATCACGAAGTAAACCTCCACCTGCACTTGTATTTGACTGCTATGTGTTTCTCATCTGGATCTTGTACTTTTCATATGTCATTCATCAGAAAAGCGTTCGACCATTGAAAATCTGATTTGTTCCAATCCCTCGTCACTTTTGTCTTCGGGCGGCGAAATGCAGGCGAAATGTCCAGCTGACATGTGTTCCACGCTACCCATCAAGGTTCACTTCAAAGCCCTTGATTCTATACTATGAAGTAGCTTGATTCCTTGTGATATTTGTCGGTCCGACCTTTCGAACGGAATCCGTGTCCACATAAATTCACTGACTTGACGCGTGTATACCAATACTGACGATGTATCGTTACCGTCATCAGCCGTTCAAGGCTATCTATCTGACAGGCCAGTTCCTCATAACGCTTCTGCGCATTCCCTTGTGGGTCTTGGTTTCAATCCCCAGGTAAGACCATTTGAGCCTTTTCCTCTCAACATTTTCCTTGAATATTGATCAGGTCATGGCGCCCTCGAAAGTCATGGAGCTTCAGAAGAGCCTTTCTCCTCAAAATCATTCGTTTTGTCATGGTACTACCTGCGGAGTATGTTGGAAATTCTAGTGCTTCCGCAATAACCTTCTAAATCTCGTACAAGGACTGGCCCACTTATCAAATCTCCCAACCATGAAGCCATCACCCTTGGTTCTGGCGTCAATGGACTTTGGGTAGAACCAGTTCCCGACCTAATTACTGGCAAATTGTCAGTTTGGAAAGACGACAATTCGGTCATGCCAGTCCGTATCCCTGGCTATTGGACGCACAAGAAGGGGTACGATATCAAAGTGGGGGCCGCTCCTACTCCTGGAGAGAAAGTTCTCTATCATCTCCATGGAGGAGGATACATCCGTCTCTCTGCACACCCATCCGACCCCACAGCCGCGATCGCACGTGGAATTCTCCAACACACTGAATCATTCCGCCGTGTATTCGCGCTCGAGTACCGTCTCTCCTCGGCTGCGCCATTCGTGGCCGATGCTCCCTTCCCGGCGGCCCTACTCGATGCCCTCGCTGGGTATAACTATCTCGTCAATGTAGTCGGGTTTTCGCCTGCAGACATAATCATAGCTGGCGATTCCGCCGGCGGAAACCTTACGCAAGCGCTCACGCGTTACCTGGTCGAATACCAAGGGTTTGATAAGCTGCCAGCACCACCTGGTGGCATTATACTACTTTCGCCGTGGAGTGACCTTGGTGTGTCCCACGATAGCCCAACAGGATCAAGTGACATGTTCCTCAATTCAGACTACATCGATTGTAGCAGAGGTGGGATCAACTATGCCAAAAAAGCATTTTTGGGAAAGATGACTCTGAACCCGGGTTTGATTCCGCGCAACCCATACATTTGCCCCGCTTCTTTGGATCCAGATCTTGTCATCGATTTCAAAGGTTTCCCTCGCACTTTCCTCGTGGCTGGTGGTGCAGAGGTCTTATACGATCAAATCATTACTCTTCGAGACAAGATGGCGAAAGACCTAGGTGACCAGTTCACTTATCATGAGGCAAAGGATGCTTTCCATGACTACTTGATTTTTGAGTGGCATGAACCAGAACGGACCGAAACCCTCAAGGCCATTGCGAAATGGGTGTAAATCACAGTGTACATGATTTGTATATAAATTGAAATGTAGCTTGTATGGAAATTTTTCGCCGAAGATAGACGATTTCCCCGTGAGCAACCATTCAGAAGAATTCCACTTTTCCTTGACTGGTTGAAATGATCGCAACGACCTTACCCTCAAAGTCAAGTATATCCCCGCCTTTCGTGGCGACAAGGTCGCTGTTTTCTGTCTCGAAACCCAACAGGGCTTCAAGATTGACCGAACCCAGTGCAAGTGCATCAGCTTTTGTCAATTGTCCATTCGCTTCAAGGGCCGTCTGTTACGACCTGTGAGCATACCTAACACGGCAGCCATATAGTATAATCCTTACCCATCCCATAGCAAATCGCAAGTTTCTTGCATCCCACTGTTCTTCGATGCCGAGACCAACCGTCACACGATTAGCATGCAGAACAGCTACTGCATTGTGCTCAGTAAGAGGGGGCCCAGGAAGACTTTGATAATAATGAGTCAATAAGTGGAACGGGATGTTGAGAAAAGTGTTTACATTCTCCTTGACTCCCATGTACGAGGGAATGGGTGTGATGGTGCCAAAATAACACCGATGCCAGCTTCTCCAATCTCCTTAGCCAAGAGATGAGCTTCGCTGGCTCCAGTAAAAGTCAACTTGATGGAAGCTCCGCTGTGGCCCTCTACCTCTCTCTTGAGCCTGATTAAGGAGGCCATCACATCGGCACTTTGGACTCGAATTACTAATGAAAGTCGTCCCTTTGATACCTTCTGAGTGATGTCTTCACAAGTAGCAGAAACATCAATTTACCTTGGCGACTTCAAGGAAGCGTTCACCGAGTTCACCTTTGCCCTTACCCAGAAGAAGGCGCCGAAGAGTGGCAATCTGAGTGCTTATGCTGATGGACGAATCCCCGACCGTAACATGGAGGGCAGCAATGTCTTGCACAACAGCGCCAGGAGCAAGTTTGTGTCCAGCTCCAGTTGAGAAGACGGTGCTTAAGCCTGACAGGAAGCTGTGTGAACTTGGAGCAACAACCGATTTCGTAACCCCAGCACGGTATGCAAGACTGAGAATGATTAGCAGGCATACCCAAACACAAAAGTCTTTTTCCACTCACAGAGTGTCTCTGCCAGCGAATTGTAGCCCATCAACAGCCCGAATAATGCTTCCATCTCCACCAACGATAGAAGGTACTTCTCCTCCGAGTGGGTCAAAGACTACACCATCATTAGTCGATGGCTCGTAGGTAATTTCCTCCAAGCCCAGAGGGCTACCAAAAGTCACAAGGCTAGGCCTACATCAACAGGTCACTTCAAAAAGAGAATGTCGGTGTGCTACATGGATGCCTACGAGATAGATCCCCCTTCGAGGTCAACATGGCGTGCATTGGTTGAAACAGAAACATCGGAGCAGTCTCCTGCACACATAATATGACCATTGTCAATGATGACTGTCCCATGGGCATGCTCGTCCGCGGCTGCGAAGAATTCTTGAATGACTGAACCTTTGCGGAGGTAGATGCTGCTAACGTTGGTGAACCGGACTACACCAGAATCATCGACAGCAGGCTCTAGGGGAGGTAGGCCGTCGTATTCAAGAGCAAGCTCGGCTTCTTTATCAAAATTGGGAGTCTCGGGTACCTCTTGGAAGGTTGCTGATTTATTGACGGAAAAGGGTTTGGCTATCTGGGCAATTCCGTCGATGTATACTTGCTTAGGTGCGGCACCTAAAGCCAGCGGATGGCTATCCCATATGACGACATCTGGCCATGAATCATGAGAATCGTCCGCGACTCATGCAAAAACGTCTTACCAGCATCGTATCCTGTCGAAGTATCGTCAATTTTGATTCTTCTTCAATGTAAAAAAATCTACTAAACCTTGTTTGATAAATCCAATTCGATGATCTAGCCCAATCACCCTTGCAGGAGTCGAGGTCACAGAAGCCAGAGCAAGATTATCAAGTAGACCATAGTAGTGGGCCTGTTGGGCTTCGAAGACGAGATGACGTGAATTCAGAACCGGATGGTCACTCTGCGATAGTTTAATTTCAACACAACCGTAGATGGCCATCTTGTCGCACCTTCATCACAACCTTGATCCCGTTGTCAGCGAGAATTCGGGGCGCAAACTCAGAACCACGATATGCCTCTCGTTTATACCTAGCATTGGTCGCGAACATTGCTACAGCAGGGGTCAACCCTGGCCAAAGAAACAGTGGTCAGTCAGTAGATCTTCAAGAGAATGACTAATAACAGACCGTAAGCTTTCTTGATGAGATTCGGGACAAGATAAGCCTCGTGGGCATGATGGAACGCAGCAATAGGGAACTTGAATTCGTTGGTGAGCTAAGAGTAGGACTGTCAGATCGAACGCAGATCAATGTCGAGGAATAGCACACCCTGACGAGCCCGTCGAGATCCGTTGCTTCGTAACAATGATTGTGAACCTAGCACTGATCAAAGGAATTTCTCGCAAAACATAAGGACGACTGTACCTTTACGTGTCCTCGTAGCACATCGACGAGAGCCTCCCATTGTAGATCTTCAGGAAAGTCCCCCAAGTGATTCCAC
This sequence comes from Termitomyces sp. T123_Mx157, assembly GCA_018849495.1. NCBI lineage: Eukaryota > Fungi > Basidiomycota > Agaricomycetes > Agaricales > Lyophyllaceae > Termitomyces > Termitomyces sp. T123_Mx157. Next base: position 3,819 of record JABFYK010058254.1, on the reverse strand, counting down.
TTATTAGATAGTGCTTTGGCGCAATATTGATCCTGACTATCCTTAATCTTACGAGCTTTCTCGTACCTATGTATCAGTCAACACAATTATTTAACAAGGACTGATTGTTTCCATACCCGTGTCTGAAAGCCCAAATTGTGTCCATTCGACTGCCCGAGTACACGCGGCCTGATATTACATGTCAGTGAGTCGAACCCGTTGTAGGAGATCAGTAACTCTCACTGGGATTTTCTCCTGAACATTGAAAATGAAGAAATAAAGCTTTCTCAAAATTCCATGGACGTACCAAAGGCATGCCTTCATTCGATAGAACAGTCCTAAGTGTACTCAATCTATAGATAGAAAAAACTTACTTCATTTGTCGCCATCGCGGACGTGATAAATGCTCAGTATCGCTACTATTCAGAGAGAAGGGTGGCTCCAGGAGCATAGATGAAGAAGAACGCTCAGCAGTCGGGCGTAACTTGATGACGAAAGCCTGACCACCTAGAAGTCAAGTAAAAAATGAAGTCACAAAAATCAAAGCTACCAACAAACCTATGGCGTCCGCAGACCCTGGTAGAATAAGCGATGTTGTGACGCCTCCCGAAATAGACAGGCGATAAGCTTCATCGTGTGTATTGAGCCCGTCGAGACTACGAAGCCAAGGGAGCACGAGACCCTTGAAAGAGTTTACGTCTTCCGCGCCACTAAGAGATGGTGCGCTGTCAACGCCAAGATGAGAATGCATGTCGACAATGCTAGAAAAGACGTATCAGAGGATATGTAGTACATGAGAACTTTGAACACTTGCCCAGGGGAGACCCATGCTCCTGCTGCGTCAACTACGACCAATTGTTGACCGTACGCGTCAATAGTTGCCTGGCTGATATCTCCGACCTCCTTTATTATACCTTGGTCAAGCAATAGGTCACCAATGATCGTTTCATGGCCTGAAACGCGTCCTGTCCAGATGGTTGCGTTCTTAATGAGTGTTGGTGGTGTTCCGGGTTGGAACCGATCAGACTGAGTTCTGCTGTAGAAATCTGCAGGTGGCCCTGGTTCAGCACTCAAAAGGCTGCACTTGTGTAAAATGTCTGCAGCGTTGATTGGAAGGCTGGCAGTTGTACTGCCTTCCCAGCTGAACTTTACATCGTTAAAGAAGCTAAGAGTGCCAAGTGTGATAGCCACTAGGACAAACTTAAACAGGGGGGAATGGAGAAGCGGGCGGGGATGTCGGTGGGAATAGTGGGATGGTAGTTTGTGGGACTCTTCCATGTTAGGGATGAATTCAATTCCCAGCCCACTTCAAAGATATGCATTGGACGCGCTCTCGGGTCGCCTTGTACGATCATTGATCCGATGCCATCATGTATTAATATGTCCTCCACTGCGACCGCGCCTCCGGCCGCGGTGCCCCCAGTCGTCCTCGGCACTGGTAATAACATCCTCATCAATCCCTTGCAGGTCTGTGCAATCTGTTTTTCGTTGTTCACGCTAATTAGGGCTCAGCGAGGGAATACGGTCTTGGACAACATCAAGAATGTTGGTAAGGAGTTTAGTGACATTGTCGCAGATTACCAAGTCGGGAGAACGACTGGCGTTCTGTTTCTGAGGTCTGTTCTTCGCTTTTCGAAGACGACAGGAGAATCAACACCTCTTAGCTTGAAATACCATCGACTTCATCCTGAATATATCCACATCCGCATCGAGAAACTCGGTCACTCATATACCCTTCGAGTCCTGCTTGTTTTGTGTGACATTGTGGGCACATTTTCAGTTCGAAAGCATGTCCTCGCATATCCACTCTTTAAATCTTTAGACAGAACATCGAGATGCAATCCGAGAACTCACAAAGGTAATCGTAGCATATTTCTGCACTCCTCGTGTCTGACAAGCACTTTCAGGCTTGCCTCATTAACAACGTCACAATACTCGTCGCATTCTCGTGAGTTCTATCGTACTGATTGATCATTGGTGATCATTGGTTCCTCACATGGTGTTCAGGTTCGAGGAGGCTGGTCATTATCTTTCAACGCTAAAGCAATTTGAACACAAACCGCCTGACATGATCAAAGAACGCATAGACAAAGATTACAACTCGATTCTACGGACAGCATTGACGAGCATCAGTAAGGTCAACAAGACCGACGTCGAGACGCTTCGTACATCATTCGGCGTATGTCTACAAAAAATTCATCTCCACATATCACGCTAATACAGAGATGAGAAGAGCTTCGCCAACATTGCCAGAGCTACTCCTGACCAACTGCGTAACCTCCCTGGCTTTGGTCAAGTTAAAGTCAGAAACATCAAGAACACATTTGACAAGCCTCTGCGAAATAATGCAACACGGACAGTCCTTTCTGTAAATCCGTTACAAAAAGCTGCAGATGGTTCAGAGCCTACTGCAGACACTTTACAGCCACCAGATTCTACGGCAGCCACGTCGACTATCCCGACAAGAGGGAAAGAAAAAGAAACGCGGCCTCCAAGAGAGCCCAGTCCTGTATGGGACATCGAACTTGATGGCAGTCCTTCTGCAGAAGATAGCCGCCCTCTTGAGTATCCGCCTCAACCTTTTGATGTTGACCTCGACCTGAACTAGGCTGTTTCCGTCCTTACTCAGACTAATTACCCGGCTATTTTGAGTCGGTAGTAGTAGCCAAGTATTTAGGAGCAAATAGTAAAGTAAGTCGAAAATAACACAACTACGTAGGAACAACATTAATGTACGATTACCGGAGACAGAAAAACAGCAAAAGGACAATATGCTACACATCGTTTTCTAGTACACTAAGACATATTAGGCTGATACGCCTATGAGCTTGAAGTAGTAAGCATGCTTGCTCCAACAAAAAAATGTGATTCCTATGTTATAGTTGGTACATACAGTTGCAAATTATACAAGGCACTGATACATCGATGAGCATATCAATCCCAGCTGTATGCTAGTAGGGTCTCTCTTAAGTATATTCTGTCAATTCGCGATTGGATTGGTCTATTTGTCATTTGGTATGAGAAATCTATTGTTGTCGGATACTCTCTTCTCCAACCGTCTGCCAGGTTGAGTTTTGATTTTAGGTCTGCTAGGCTTTTTACTGTATCTGCAGGGTCAGTATGCACTGGGAGTCTGTCGATTGCCTCTTCTACCATGTTCGTGTCGCCTATCATTATGTCTGGTTTCTGTATACATGGTCTTGTGGTCCAATTCTGCTTCAGTTTCTTCCAGAATTTTTTGTTTTCTTTTGTCTCATTTGGTGCGTAGATGTTCATGCAACTTAGTGTCTGCTCCTCATACCATGGGACTTCCAGAATCAGCGCTCTCCCAGGTACTATCTCGTGTGTTCTTACTTCGGTCCATTTAGTCGTTTTCTTGTCTATTATGAAAGCTACTCCCATTGCTTTTGGTCTCCTTAGGTCGAGACTTGCTATTATGTGCATGTGTCTTTGGAAGAGTTCATTCAGTTCATCTTTACTTTTCTCGTCAAGGTGTGTCTCCTGTACTGCAAGTATATCAATCCTTTTTTCTCTCATTAGTTGTCTTATCTCATTCCATTTAGATCTAGTTGATGTGGAGCCGCCTCCTTTCATGTTTAGGGATCCTATCCGTAGAGCTCCTTGTTTGCTTTTGCCTTTAGATTGGGTGTGGTTTGGGGGTGGTTGTCCATGGCTTCCTTCTTCTGCATCTTCCAAGGAAGTATCATTCTCTTCCTCGACTGTTAGTGGTTCTCGGCCTTGCTGGCTGATTTTGTTTCTGTGCGTCTGGGTACTCCTTGGGGTAGCTACCCTGGTCTCTTCTGTTTGCCTTTTGGGATCCCCTTGGGGTGTTTGGGCTTC